>JAJDFF020000034.1:63491-142164 GCA_021527025.2 Geoglossum cookeanum
AAGAAAAAAAAAAATAAAAGAAGAGAAGAAGAAAGGGAAGGGAGAGGGAAGGAGGTGGGGGGGGGGGGGGGGGGGGGGGGGGGGGGGGGGGGGGAATTCTTTTCTTCTTCTTTCTTTATTTTTATTTTCTCTACTCTTCTAATTCTTGTTTTCCTTTGGATACAGACATCAAGGGTGAGAAATAGAGAGTTGTGTTAAAAATTTTTTTTTAAACCCAACGGTTCCCCCGCCCCTTCCCCCTCCCAGCTCTGCCTGCCTGCCCGTCTTTCCCCAGTTATTATTGCTGGCTCCTTGATTCTCCCTCTCCCCCCGCGTCCGCCTCCAAACTCTAGCCCTACCTTCCTCCCTCTCTCTCCTCTCCTCTCTCCCCCTCCCTCTTTCTCTCCCAAACCTCCCTACTCTACATACACACGAGAAGACATCCCTAAAACTGCGAAGAACCGGGAAAAATTTTTTTTTCTTAAAAACAAAACCTTAGTCTCTGCTATGGATAGGGCATGGACAAGTCACAGTCCGCAAGGTGTCTTGTGTGTATGTGCGCATGTGCGTATATGTGTATGCGCACGTGTGTGTATGTGTATGTATGTACATACATACTTACATACATACAAACAGGCTCTTCGGGTCTCTGCATCCTCCTCCTTCCCTCTAATTGGAAAGAAGAAAAAAAAAAAAATTCACGGCCGTGGGGCTGGCGTAGAACGAATAGCTACCGAGAGAGGGGGGAAGGAGGGGGGGATGAAGTACTCGGTGTCGTGGGGCTAAGCTAGTAGCGGGGTATCTCATCTCATCTCACCCCTCCCTCTCCTAGCTCTGATCTTATGGCCACTTTCCTGTCTTGGATATTAGCGCAGCTAGGGAAAATCACATCCTGTTTCCCTCCCCCTGTGATCCATCCTGATGGAACCAGAAAAAAAAAACAAGAAAAGGCGCATGGGAAAAGGTGCGTGGGAAAGAAAGGTGTATGGGAAAGAAAGGTGTATGGGAAAAAAAGGTGCATGGGAGGAAAAGGTGCATGGGAATGTAAGTACCCTTGGGAAAAAAAGTGCCGATGTCATGCAACATGTAGTATGTAATAAAGATGCATAGGGAACAATCGCTTAGTCCACATTGACGGGGTAGCAAAGACGTGAGGGAGCGGTCTGCGTGCCTTGTGCTACAATAATATGTGTGTTTTTCCTGTATGGCGCTACGAAAGGGGCAAGGAGGAGTGGTATCATCGAGGAGGAGGAGGCTTTCTCTCTAATTATTGGTGGGTGGGAAGGGACCGATTTTTGGGGCTATCTTTTCGCTGCTTTCTTTTTTTTCTGTTCTTGTTCGTTACTAGGTGCTGATGAGAGAGGGGGGAGATGTCAGCTAGCTGTCTCCGGCGATGGGGCACAGCTTCCCAACGTCGGTGGTGCGGTGAAGGGACATGTATGTTGAGAAGTGGCTACCCGTTTCTTGGATGAAAGGCCTTGGCCAATGAGTGCGGTTGAGTGGGTGGAAGCCAGAACCGAGTGTGGCGCTGGTGTGTCTTGCTTTTGATGGCTCGCTAGCACTCCCATCCAATTATTGAGGCTATTCCGCGTCTCCGTTGGACCTGGCGCTGCTTGGCGGGAGAGTGTGTGGCACGGCGCTGGCGATGTGCGGTGTCTGGCTCGGGAGCCGTGTGGGGCTGATTGCGAGTTATTGGGCAAAGGGTGGAGCTCGGCAAGAAATCGGGCTGGAGTGGGAATGGGAATTGCCGTACGCCTTGCGGCGTCGATTGTGTGCAGGCACTTGGGCTTGGGGCCTTTGATAGTCTGTTGCTATTGATTAAGTGGTGTAACAGGAGGCAGCCGAGCGGTGGGAAAGTCTCCCGCCCTATGTCTGGCTGGCCTCGTCGTCATACTTTGGAACCACAACATTCCACTCCTCTTCCTCCTCTTCCTCCTCCTTCTCATCGCCCTCCTCGCCCTCATCCTCCATCCGCATATCCTCCCCGTCGGTACCCCTCTTCGCCCTCGCCCTTTCCCTATCCGTCCGCAGCCGAAACGCCAAAATGTTGCCGTCTTTCAACCCTGCTGCATGTACCGTCGCATTAAACACACTTCTCCCGCTAGGCCTCTTGGAATTGGCCTTTGGTGGCTCGGGAATCAGTAATTTCACCCATCCCTTGTGGAGGTCGTAGATGTCGATTGGTACGCCCAACACCAGGTCTTCGGGGTCCGTAGGGAGGGTTGTGAGGGATAGCGGGAGCGTGGCGGGGTTTATGGACGTGAGTGCAGTGAGGAGCGAGGATTTAAGGGTGGTGATCGGGGTATGTGGGTTTGCGAAGAGAAAGACGGTCATGCTGTTGTGTTTAAGGCGGAGCGTGAGCGTCGTAGGGTCGACAGCCTGTGGAACAACGTTAGCTAGAGGATTTCCTTGTGGAAAGCGAGAGAGCAGACATCTGCTGCTGTGGTGCGGGGCATCTTGGTTCCTAAAGGAGCGGGTTTATTTTTTTGATTCTGCAGGCCAGGCCTCTCACTAGTCGTTGGATAGGATAAAGAGAAGTGGGGAAGTGGGTGGTTGACGCGCAGGGAGGATCGCGTGTGCACGTGATGAACTTTTGGGGTCGACATCAATTAACAAGTCGATTCTCTGGTATAAACACCACCATCCGCTCCAATTGCCCTGAATAATGCCCACGCCGCTCACATCCGCCTCTCTACCTCCCCCGTCTACCTCTGATCAGCTAGAACAACTGCGGCCAGTGCAGCAGCAGCAGAAATCTCCTTCTTTAACCAAAGCCCCCCGTCTGTCGCTCCCCTTCAGCCTCCGCCTCCCCCTCTCCCTGGCCCTCTCCTCTCTCTTCGGCGCTTCTCTTGGCCTCTCCCACGGTTCCCGCAACGCCGGCCTACGCTTCCGCGCCGAAAATGCCCATCGTCTTCCCACTACCCCCACGGGCTGGTACCTCTACCACAAGTCGAAGAACTACCACGTCGCGCTGGGTGGCATAAAAGAGGGTACGCGTATGGGGTTGCGGGTTGGGTGGTGGGCCGGCATGTTTGTGGTTATTGAGGAGGCGGTCGATAGGCTGCGTTATGGACGTGGTAGGGGGGGAGATTTTTTAAGTACAGTTGTGGCGGGCTTGGGTGTTGCTGGGGGGTTTAGTGCCTGGAGTATGTACCCTATGTTTTCCCCTGTTATGCCTCCTCGCATTTCCTGGCAGACTGCAGGGTAGGAGCGCTGATGGAGGAGGTTTTTAGATCGCTTCCCGCTCCCAACTGCCGCAAGGACAGCGAAATCGGGGTTGCTTTTCGGGTTCTTGTTTGGACTGGCGCAGGATGCAGTTAGTTTTGCTCGGGGCCGGCGGCCGGCGTATATGGAATTTTTGCTTAGAAGGGGGAGAAGGAAAGAGAATGAAGTTGCGAAGTTAGCATCATGATAAATCGCCATATTATTTTGCCTCGCGGGTGGGGGGGGGAGAAGAGGAAATATGGAATTGGTAATTCCCAAGGCTTTTGGCGGGGATCTTTCTCTCTCTATATATATATTGGCTTGAACGATCCTCTATTTCCTCTCACAGGAGAAGATGCTCGCGTTCGGTTACCCAGCATTTCCTATACAGCCGCGAGGCTCTCCGTTATTCCTTCCATTTGGCTGCAATTCGCAGGGAGCTGGCACTGGAGCAATACTACTTGCAGAGAAGTTTGAAAAAACAATTGCGGCGGGTAGTACTACGGCGAGGGGAAAGGAGGGATATCTAGCGTTGGTGGAATTGGAACGGCTAGAGGATAAAATAGTGTTCATAGGTTTGGTCTTGTGTAGATAACCATCTGTTGTATATGTGTATAAAACTGCACGGATATGGTCGGGCTAGTCTGCTGCAAACACAAGCCTTGGGAGCACGTGGCCCCTACCCTCAGTGATGCGTGTACTCATCCGCATCTCCCTCCTAATCTCAGAGCTTCGCCTCATCCATCCCCTCCAGCTCGACCTCCTCCTTAAACTTTATCTCTACATCCTTCGGCCCCTCAGCCTCAAACCTCACCACCACCACCCTCTCTAGATCTCCTTTCCTCCCTTGACCCTCTACCTCCTTACCTGAATAATCAAGTCCCATGACTGTCCTCCCATCCCCCGCTTTGCCAGCTAGCATCGGGGAAATACATATATCCCTCCACTGCGGACCCTTCTTCGGTGGAGTGTCTATAAACTGTAATAAGGCATCCCGCTGTGCCTGCAGGGTCTCGTGGGACTGGGTGGAGGTGGTGGCGGTGAGGAATTGGGAAACCAGATGGAGGAGGTATACCTGTGGCAGCGGGAGTATTACCTCCCTGTTCTGGGCTTTGATGAGCCAATCGCGAGGAGGGAGGAAAAGCGACGCGGTGTGTTCTTTGCCGCCATCGGGGGTGGGGACTAGTGTATCGATACTGCTGCTCGTGGTAGGACTCTGAGTATCGGTACCCGTAGAGAGGGATGAGGTGGGCGTCTGCAGGGGCAGGAGGTAGAGGTACATTTGGGTTGTGAAGCGTTGGGGGAGATTTGCGGGGGTTATCCAGCGGGTGAAGGGGATGAGATTTTCTGGTGTTTTAGGTTAGTAGATATTCTTTGGAGCGAGGTAGACATGGTCGCACCAACATCTACCCTCCCTTGCTTTCCCTTCACCCAATCCTCCATCCCCACCACCCCGCTATCCACGTCCCTTCTCCCCCGCTCCCTCTCTCCCTTCTCCACCCATAACATCCCTTCGCCATCTCCCTCTCTTGCCAACAACATCCCACTCTCCTCGAAGCACTCTCTTATCGCACCCACTCGATACGCCCTATTATCCGTATGCCGTGCTGGATCTCCTGGCGCAGGGATCTCGCCATCGGAAGGCGAGAGGGTTCCCCCTGGGAAGACGTGCGCGGAGGGGAAGGAGCGGGATGTTGTGACGCGATGCAGGAGGAGAATGTGATTTTGGGGCGAGAGGAGGAGGATGCTGGCGCTGGGACGGGGAAAGTTGGAGGGTCTTCGGGATGCGGTGGTGTGGGCGAGCGGACCCATTGCAAATGTCCGTAGCCTCACTAAAAAGGTGGATCGGGCGTTAGGCGATAGCGCATGTTGTCTTGATAGTCGGTTCTGGAGGTTTTGGCTGCACGTATGCACAGTATCCTTCGGAGTTACCTTGTGCAAGCAGAGCATTTGGGCGTCAACATATAGTAAATACCCATGGGATCAGCAATTGCAACGGAACGGGAATACCCCGAGATCGCAAGTGCTGGTGCAGCAAGACGGAGCAAGAAGGCTGCGCGCTATACTTGGGAACTTCACTCAGTTGGGGACATCCATCTCTTGATCCTCGGGAATGGAGGTGAGCTCTTCTTGAGATATCGCTTAGTCACCCATGCGCTAACCTGGAAAGAGCTTCCCGCTGAAGACGTTCTTTTTCACCTTGGACACGCTCCATCCCCAAATTACGAGATTAAAGAATCAGGCGCAACTCAACGAATGTTGTCAATGAAGTCTTGATTGCTATTGACCATCTGATGAAATTTTAGACGCCAGAACTCGATGCTTGGGGCGCGGTATATCAAGAAAGCTACTCAATCGCCCTCTTGTACCTCACCAAAGGCCCGTCATCGGGTGAACGTGTTCCTATGTCTAAAAATGTGCCTCCATTATCGCGGTCTCATGAATATAGCTTCTTGTCGAAAGTGTGCAGACCATGCACATTGCCCTCTGCCTGCGCGCTAGGACTCCTCATCTCAAACCGCACCGTGCCGTCCAGGACACCTTGGCGCAGCTCTCGAAGGTTCTTCACACCAATATCCTGAAGTGAGTGTTGCAGGCCTGCGATGAGGTATGGCACAAACTTTGTTACAGACCTACTCTCGGCGAGCTTTATTAGTCGCAGTCCATAGGATACGGTTGGTTTGACTGGGGAACGCACCCTCGATCGAGGACAGAGCCAGACACCCCTTGCGCTACAAGCAGCCTGTCCCCTTCAGAAAAGTACCTGGCGGTCCCCGCATTGTTCTTTTGGCAGTCCTTTCCTGAACCACCCTTTTTATCCTCCATGGCGTCGATACTGCCCATACCTCTATATGCCTTGACCAACTGTCCTTCCCGACTGACAAAGTAGTTTCCCGGAGATTCGGTCGTTCCTGCAAGTAACCCTCCCATCATGACGGTGGAAGCTCCTAGCGCAAGACCTTTCACAATATGACCTACATTTTGAATGCCCCCATCCGCGATACATGGGATGCCAAAGCGAGACGCGAACTGGGTGACGTTGTAAACGGCGGCAGCTTGTGGTCGCCCAACAGCCATCACTTCTTGAGTGATGCAAGCGCTGCCACTCCCCATGCCGATGCGGATACCATCGGCACCAGCCGCAATAAGAGACGCCGCTTGATCACGGGTGACGACGTTGCCAGCAATAACATCCAGGTCAGGATATTTGTCTTTGATATAGCGAATCATCTCAATTTGGTATATGCTATTCCCCTGACTGCTATCCAAGACCACAATATCTAAGCCCGCATCTACCAACTTCCGCAGTCTCTCTTTGTCGTCTGGCCGCGTCCCAATAGCGGCAGCGCAGATTAGCTGCTTGGAATGTGGAAGCTTGGAAGCTAGTGGATAGTGAAGGTTCTTCATTAAGTCGGATCGGGATAGTAGAGACACAAGATTGCCACTTTCGTCAATGATGGGCAGTTTCCCCTTCTTTGACTTGCTAA
This sequence comes from Geoglossum cookeanum, assembly GCA_021527025.2. Lineage (NCBI taxonomy): Eukaryota > Fungi > Ascomycota > Geoglossomycetes > Geoglossales > Geoglossaceae > Geoglossum > Geoglossum cookeanum. The sequence continues at coordinate 70,163 of JAJDFF020000034.1, forward strand.
GAACGGAGTTTGCCTCAGCGAGCGTTGTCCCTGAGGGCGCGGTCACAAGATCTGTAGACATGACCGCGGTGACTGGGTCATCAAGATTAGGGTGAAACTGGATGTCGCGGCTGGTGATGATGCCAATGAGTTTGGAGCGAAGGTTACCGTCCTCTAGTTCATAGCGGTGAAGCGTTAGAAGTGGGGAGGGTAAAAAATGGGGTTCTTAAAGCTGCGGAAAACGAAATGGTGATGAGTTTCTCATAGTTATTCGATTAGACCCCAAGGCGTTACCGCCATTACGGATGAACGAAAGTTTGAAGTTTTATTAATCATAGAAAACTTGATGAACTAGGAACGAGGGTTGGGGGCGGCGATGCTGAGGTATAATCACAAACCTACCAGTAACAGGGAACCCTCCAAATCCCCACTTTTCCTTGAGTTGCTTAGCCTCTCCGACGGTAGTATTCGGGCCCAAAACTACTGGGTCTAAGATGAAGCCATTCTCGTATCTCTTCACTTTGCGGACCATCTCTGCTTGGTCCTCTGCTGAACAGTTGTGGTGAATAACACCGAGCCCGCCAAGAAGAGCCATGTGGATAGCCATTGAATGCTCAGTCACAGTGTCCATGGGCGAAGAGACTAGTGGGGTCTTGAGGGAAATGCGCTTGGTAACTGGCGTATCAAGTGTAACTGCTGAAGCAGGGAAGCCTAGTGGCAGTCAGCTCAAAGGACTTTGCAAAATTGGAAACGCAGGCACTAGAGCCAGAAGCAACCCTCATCCGCCCCGAAAGCGATGCAGCCGGCTTAGCAGGATCCGACGTTAGAGGGGGAGCCGCACCGAAGCGGCCCCAGTGATACGAGGACGAAGGCGCAGAGATAGTAAAGGAAAGCCCCGCATACCAATAAAACCAGGTAGAACCAAAAAGTCGTTGTATGTCAATCCGCCATTCCTACTAGAATCCAGCAGGGCCTTCGCATCGAGCCCATCTCGAGAGGCATATTCAGCATTCAGTACGTCCAGCGCATGGGAATAATCAAGGCCCGAGCCGTTTGTGGCTGGCATTCCGATGGCGTCAATTAGGCGTATATACAAGGCAATAGTAATGTATTACGCGGGAGAGAGGGCGAGTAACGGATACAGAACAGACTGTTGATGCGGGTCGAAGCCACGTCCTCCCGCGAAAGAAAAGAAAAATACGATTATGAATTCCTGTGGGCGGGATGCTAGGCCAGATAGGGCGACGCGTGGTCAGGTGGTCGGCAAACGACAAGCAAGCCACCAAGATCACGGAGGTAAATAATCTCGTCCGTCCATGCATTCGAGGAGCTGTGGGCCGGACATGGAGAGGCGTAGAGAACGAGCGTGCGGCTGGCTGTGCTGTATTGGAGGATTTCTCTGCATCTCGATTGTCGTGCTCACTCTGTGGCAGAGAGGGTTGCGCTGGGTCTCGCTGGGTTTCGCTGGGTTTTTGCTGGTTCTGTGGCACTCGGTTGCCACCCTTCCCAATCAGGCAGACTGTTGTGTCTCCCCAGGCGCCAAGACTCTCTTCGCATAACAAGACATCGCCGGTCGCTGGGGTCGAGGCAAACTTCATCACGAACGGGCCTTGCAACGTTCGTAATCCGCGACTCCTCAGCGATCGGAGGTCCAGTGCCCCAAGGTGCTCGACTCTGCGCTGTGCGCTCCAACCTTCGCTCACGCTGACTACCGCACATTGCCCCGATTGTGGAGGGTCGCCATTCAGCATTCAGGTGAATGGTTAACCGTCGGCCACACTATCAGGCGTGTACCTGGCCTACCCTCTGATACTCTCCCCGCTGGAGTCGCTGTATGTCGAGCTTGACCTCTTTTCAGCCAACATCATTGCCACCTGCCGACGTGATGTATCTCCAACACCCCCTCCGGCAAACGCAAACTGCCAATTATTCCTTGCATTCATCAAGTCCCGGTCCTGGACGACAGCCATCCACCGCATCGTCGTCGTCGTCATCATCGTCTTACTCAAACTCTTCCAACCCGTTCCCCACAAGTCGCACAAGCACCATGTCATCGATATCATCAAATAGCTACCATTCCACTGGTGCGGGGCACAAGCGCGGTACCAGCGAAGCGTCGGCGCTGCTGCAAACTATAGAGGTGGAGGCACATACCAGTAGTAACGAGTCGAGCCCTGCCGGGACGTACAAGAGCATGCGACAGTCTCTACGGCCCCTGCCGCAAACCCCGACGCCAAAATTGCAGACGGATCCCCAAGGCTACGTTCGTGCGGGTAGTGTAGATTCCGACAGACGCCCACAGCTAGATGGAGCTGCGTCTACCCCAGGTTCGGCTGGGAGGCGGCCGCAGCACATACGATCAAGCACTATCACAAGAGTCGATTCTGTAACGCTTCATTCCACATCTCGGTCTCATCATGCTCACGGCCACTCCTACTCATACTCACAAGCTCCGATGGTCGTGAGTACACCAGACCTCCAGACTCTCCGGGGATCCTCAACGAGTCACCTCCGTACATTGTCACGATTGACGCAAGATGATTCCACCGGAGATTTCTCCATTACCTCTCCAGCAGAGCAAGTTACTGGCCTGTATGGGCGCCGTCGGTTACAGAGAACTGACTCAACTAGAGCCAGTAACGGGACGGTTGGCATGGGTGGTGGCCGCCAGGGCGGTTGGAATGGAGGAAATTGGATGGACAAACAGAGGCAGTTTTTGCAGGCATATGAGTATCTCTGTCACATTGGCGAAGCGAAGGAGTGGATTGAAGATATAATCCACAAGCCAATTCCACCGATAGTGCAGTTGGAAGAGGCATTGAGAGACGGTGTAACCCTAGCGGAGATTGTGCAAGCGCTGAATCCAGGTCGACCCTTACGGGTATTTCGACACCCCAAGTTGCAGTTTCGGCATTCGGACAATATTGCACTATTCTTCCGTTATCTAGCGGATATGGAGTTGCCGGAACTATTCAGATTCGAGCTAATAGATCTGTATGAAAAGAAGAATATCCCGAAGGTCATTTACTGTATCCACGCACTCAGCTGGCTACTCTACCGAAGGGGAGTTGTCAACTTCAGGATTGGTAATCTCGTTGGCCAATTGGAGTTTGAGCACCACGAATTAGAGGAAATGCAAAAGGGGCTGGACCAGGCGGGCGTTAGCATGCCATCGTTTTCGGGTATGGGTGCAAATTTTGGCGCAGAGTTGGAGCCCGAGCCGGAACCTGTAGAGAGTGAAAAGGATCGGATCGATCGCGAACTCACAGAGAACGAACCGGTAATTCTAGATCTGCAGGCACAAATCCGTGGTGCTACGGTACGGATACGATTAGGAAACGTGATGCAGTCATTGTGGGATTCAGAAGACCGGCTCGTAGACCTACAGGCCAGAATCCGAGGAGAATGGGCAAGGGAAATATTCGGTTATCGGATTGGTATGCGACGGTTCGCAGTCAATCTGCAGAGTACAGTCAGGGGCTTTTTAGTAAGGAGAAGGGAACAGAAGAGAGAGGATTGGTGGAAAGGGAGAGAAGCAGACGTGAAGGTCCTTCAGAGCTTGGTTCGGGCAAACAAGGCAAGGGCTGAGGTGCAAATGATCAAGACTAAGATTCGGAGAGAAGAGCACGGCGTGAGGGAGCTGCAAGCATCGATTCGAGGAGCTCTCCTTCGAAAGCGTGTCGTGGAGCAGGTAGAGGAGACAAGGGACGTTGAAGGAAACGTAGAGGGTCTGCAGGCGACAATCAGAGGGGCTCTAGTCCGGGCGAGACTGCACGCTGACAGGCAGATGCTTAAGCTAGAAAGATCGACGATTACAAAGTTACAGGCTAAAGCCAGGGGCGCACTGTTGAGGCAGCAAGTGGCATCGGAACAAGCAAAGCTGGAATCACTGGTCGGCCTTTGGCGAGCACTTCAGGCCCTGGCGAGAGGAGCTATCAAAAGAAAGGAGCTAATATCCCTTCGACAGCTGTTGAGACGCCATGAAGCTCAACTAGTCAGGCTGCAGGCTGCGACCCGAGGGACCTTGGTAAGGAGGGAGGTCGAAGCCACGAGAAGGGAGCTCGCGGCTCATGAAGAAAACGTGCAGGTACTACAGGCAAAAACGCGAGGGATGTTATTCCGAAGGAGTTTCATCGCCGATCTGAACGTCCTGAAAGCCCAGGAAGCTGGTGTCATCAGGCTGCAAGCATTTGCTCGGGGCTGTTCGCTGAGAAAACACAACAACTCTTTCCTCTCCGAACTAAAGTCTCACATACCCGAAATTACCCAGCTGCAAGCCCTCTCTCGGGCTGTGTTGCTGCGCACTGAAGTGGACGCTTTGCTCGCCCAGCTAGAACAAGATGAGGAAATGGTCATTCAACTGCAGGCAGCCGCACGAGGCCAGTTAGTGCGAAAAAGATTCTCTGAGAAGCAGCGATTCTTTAAAGAGAATATGGAGAAGGTTGTGAAGCTTCAGAGTTTCGTAAGGGGCCGGCTACAGGGTGAAGCCTACAAGAGTTTGACAAGTGGCAAAAATCCTCCTGTTGGTACGATCAAAGGGTTTGTGCATCTGCTAAACGACAGCGATTTTGATTTTGATGAAGAGATCGGTACGTTTAAGCCTTCCGTCCCGCTGGTTCAGCAGCTGCTAACACTAGCGCAGAGTTCGAGCGACTTCGAAAAACGGTCGTGCAACATGTGAGACAGAATGAACTGGCTGAGCAATATATCGATCAGCTAGACATCAAGATCGCGCTACTCGTTAAGAACAAGATCACTTTAGACGAAGTCGTTAAGCACCAGAAGCACTTTGGTGGCCATGTTGGCAACTTGCTAAACAATACCGAGATGTCCTCGAAAGACCCATTCGACCTTAAGGCACTTAATAAAAACTCACGGAAAAAGCTTGAGCATTATCAACAGCTTTTTTTCGTGCTCCAGACCCAGCCCCAGTATCTTGCAAGGCTCTTCAAGAGGATCAGGGAACACGCTACAGCCGAGAAAGATTGCAAGCGCATTGAGACGTTGATGATGGGCTTATTTGGCTACGCACAGAAGAGGCGAGAAGAGTACTATCTCCTAAAACTTATTGCTAGGTCTATTAAAGAAGAGGTCGATGGATGTGCGACAGTACAGGATTATATTCGGGGCAACTTCTTCTGGTCGAAGCTATTACAAGGCTACATCCGATCACCGCGGGATCGAAAGTTCATGCGGGATTTACTAGGTCCATTGCTCAAGGAAAATATCGTTGAAAATCAGGAACTCGATCTTGAGAGCGATCCGTTACAAATATACCGATCTCTAATCAATAATGAGGAGCTCCGTACTGGCCGGCGGAGTCGGCGTCCTCTGGATATCACGAGGGAGGAAGCCATCAGAGACCCCGAAGCACGAGAGACATTTGTCCACCACTTACAGGATCTTCGGGATATTGTAGACCAATTTCTCGCCGCTATGGAAGACCTCTTGCACAAGATGCCCTATGGCATCCGCTTCATCGCTCAACAGACCCTAGAGGCTCTTATTACAAGGTTTCCCCATGAGAAGCAGCACCACATGCTGCAAATTGTGGGCCATTGGGTATGGAAGAGTTACCTTCAACCTGCGTTGACACAACCAGAGACATGGGGCATTGTAGAAAAGGGGCTTGCACCGCTGCAGAGAAGAAATCTCAGTGAGGTCGGAAAGCTAATCCAACAAGTAGCGGTGGGGAGGCTATTTGGTGGTGAAAGCCTCTTCTTGCAGCCACTAAACAACTACGTCACCGAGGCTATCAAGAGAGTTGGTGAGATATGGCGTAATTGTAAGCGTACCCCATTTTGATCTCAAAGCGTCGCCCGCATTAGCCACGAGAACTGCGTCTGACTAGCCATCTCAGTAATATCCGTCCGGGATGCTGAAGCACAATTCGACATTGACGAGTTCAATGACTTGTACGCACGACAAAAACCCACTCTTTACATCAAGATGGCGGACATATTTGCCATCCACCAACTCGTTGCAGGAGAAATATCACATATTTGCCCCAGCAAGGACGATATACTTAGGGAACTCGTGCACGAACTAGGCAGCGCAAAGAGCAACGAAGATGAGATGAGCGGGGTAAGCTCAACAGAGATTAGACTCCAACTAAATCCAAAGCTACACGATATTGAAGGTACGTTATTTCTGAAGTTTCCGCCGGTGGGGGAACGAGCTGATGTGTATATTATAGATCCAGATGCAGAGGTCAAGGCTTTGTTCATGGAGACTAAACGCTGTGTCCTCTATATAATCCGTGTTCAGTCTGGTGCCAACCTCATGGAAATTCTTGTCAAGCCCATCACTATGGAAGATGAGGAAAGATGGCACTCCCTTCTCCGCGAGGAATTTTCCGGCGGGAGAAAACGTGGTGCCTACTCTGACGCTTACACCCTCGCCGATATTACTTCAATGTCCTATTCAGAGCTCAAGCGCACGGCATTGGAGAATATTGTCATGCTAGAGAAGGCTGGCAGGATCACTAGGCATAACCACTACCAGGACCTGCTGAATGACATTGCCGTAGACATCCGAACCAAGCATCGAAGGCGCATTCAGAGACAGCGAGAGCTAGAGGGCGTGAAGGCAACACTGGGAAACCTCGACGAGAAGGCTCTGTGGTTAGAGCAACAACTTAAAAGCTACAATGACTACATTGAACAAGCGATGGTCACACTGCAAAGCAAGAAGGGGTAAGCCACTGATACCTCTTTGAATCCTCAGCTTGTATATTTTTAGTAGTATCTCTCTCGTACTAACTAATCACTAGCAAAAAACGGTTCCTCGTCCCCTTCACTAAACAATACAACCACGTCAGAGAACTCCAGCGCTCCGGGCGCGTCCCCAAATTCGGCTCCTTCAAGTACAGCGCCCGCGCCCTCGCCGACAAAGGCGTGTTAGTTTCCTACAAAGGCTACACCGAACGGCAATACGACAAGATTAATTTAACCATCTCCTCTGATGAAGTGGGTGTTTTCTTTATCGAGGGGAGCATGGGGAGCATACAGATTCCTGGGGCGAGTGCACATGTTCCCCTCGATGATCTGCTCCAGGCGCAGTTTTGCAATCAGCAATTTATGAGCTTGTTCGAGGGCGCGTTGAGGCTGAACGTTAATTTGTTTTTGCATTTAGTTTTTAGGAAGTTTTATCGGGATGAATAGTGCCGGTTCGGCAGGGGGTCTGGTCAGAGGGTTAAAATGGGTTCAGGGGGTGTTGTTTTTGTTCACCCCGACTGTATTCATTCTACCTGTTTCGTTTCGCTCCCTTTCTGCATCTAGGGTTATCTTTCTCGTTTGTTCCTTCCCATGGTCGACGGGGCGCTACTTAAGATATGCCTTTCTCTTTTTTCTTGTTTTTGCTTTTCCAATGAGATGACGCCTTTCGTCTGGGGGTTGAGCAGTTTTTCTGGGACCTAGGTTCGCATAACGGACTACAACAAACTTATTCCTCTTTTTTTTCCCTCCTCTCTGGCCTAGATAGGTTTTTTTTTTTTTTTTTTGCGTTCCTTTCTTGTTTGGGCCGAATTCGTGTGTATACTTTTTTTTTTTTTAACCCCGCAGCGATATTTATTTATTTTTTCGTTCCCCCCACCAAGAATCGGGTGGAACACAGACAATGAAAGAATGACCGGATTACAATATGACACGTTATATTTCAAGGAACAGGAGAGATGTGAACCCTAGAGGAAAAGGGGGTTAAGTTCCGTCTAATACCTATATCCATAGGGAAAGAATAAAGAAAAACAAAAAGGATACTACTGATAAGTTAGATAGATATCCTAGAACAGGTGACTGAGAAAGATGGTTGTTTTATATTTTGTTCGATGGCGTGTCACCATTGTCGTCATTCTCGGTACTGTCGTTTTCAGGCCGAGAGAGCGGGGGAAAGGTGCGTATATAGCTACGAGAAAGGGAACCGAAACATCAACCCATGATGCCCCCAACGAAGAATCGACGGGGGGATACTCACTGAGAAGGGCACTCATAACCCCCTGGGTTCTTGTCTAAATACAACTGATGGTACTCTTCCGCATCCCACCACTTCCCTGCCGCTAAGGTTTAGTTAGTATATATATATATATATGTGTGTGTGTGTATATACCACGACGAGAAAGCCAAAAAGAAAAGAAAAAAGAAACTCACGCGCAATCTCAGTGACGATATCCTTCCCCCCCCACCACTCCCTAGCAGAGCGCGCCGCCACATCCCGCACAACCCGCTCCTGCTCTTCGCCGTGCCAAAACACGGCGCTGCGATACTGGCTCCCGCGATCCGGGCCCTGTCTGTCGCGGGTGGTGGGGTCGTGCATGCGGAAGAAGAACTCGACTAGGTCACGGAACGAGGTTTGCGCGGGGTCGAAGGCGATTTGGAGCGCTTCGGTGTGTGGTGTGCTCGAAGTGCACACGAGTGTGTAGGTGGGCGGCGTCGTCTGGTCGCCGGCGGTTTGCGATGACGACGTGTAGCCCACCCGCGTGCTGAGTAGCTGCGGGAATCGCTTCAGGTATATGTGCTGCACGCCCCAGAAACAGCCTGCGGCGAAGGTGGCGTGCTGGGTTGCGGCAGTTGGGCTGCTGGTGCTGGTGGCACCGGTGGCAGAGGGGACGATGGACATTTGGGTGGAGGTTGTGAAGGGGCGGAACAGGCGGGTTGCGACATTCGACATCATTGCTCGTTGGTGCTGTTGTTGCTGCTATCACGGTGGTGACGGCGGTGGTGGTGATGGTGGTAGTGATGGTAATGGTGGTTGGTAGTGATGGCGGTGATGATATATATACTGCTGGAATCCAATCAACCCAATTGTCAAGGGAAAACCCAGTCTTACTTATATAGCTATACACACCACCGCCACCACCACCACCGTGTTCGTTCACACTCCCGCGTTTTGACTAGTTATTTGGAATTGAACCCCCTTCCCTCCTCCCGACGTCATCCAACTCCACCCGCAACGAAAGTTCTGACAAATAGCCAACTTGCGTACAACGGAGCAAAGCTTCCCGTACTCTGTACGACAAATACGTACTTAAAATGTGGCGTTTACGTGCGCTATGCACTGTGGAGGATGGAGTAGAGGCGTGACAAATAACGAGTTGTATGCCCTTGTCGTTAGCTATCTTAATTGCTGGTGGCGGATGTGGCTGTTTTTGCTTGCTTTCTTTGCTTGCAAATTATCTGCCTCCCACTGCTTACTAGATAGAGTATATATAGAGTATATTGTACTTGTATGTGCATGTATATACGAGTTCAGGTACAATGCAACTACGCATCCGGATTGGCCGAACGTTTTCGCTGTGGTGATCCTCCCCACCCGATAATCATAGCCCCCATCCCTCCGACACACCAATCACCATCGTCCCGAGATGTCCATTTCTCAAGTCGCTCTTGGGATCGGAGGTTGTCTGGGCTCGCTGCCCGGTTTCTTTGTTCTTCGTATTGGGAGGGCCGCGCACGTAGCAGGGCCGAATCGCTTTGTTCTGCCCAGGTCAAGAGAAGCCTGCTGCGATGATGTTATCCCACAGAGCACGAGCATGGCCGTTTTCAGCTGGCGAGACATGGTTTCTGAACCCAACCTCATTTCCCCAGCAGTTTCCTCAGTCTCCACTACATTAAATAGCCCCTCATCTCCTTGTTTGAGCCGAGAACCTACGTGAGTGTCGCTATACCGTTCTTTTGTTGTGTGGGGATATCGGCGTTTGCTGTTGAAAGGAGAACAAGGAGCATCACTACAAGTCAAAGTATTCTGACGGCGAGGCTTCCCCGCCTATTCTTGAGACTACTGCACACCAACATACTGGAATAAGAACAATGATGGAACCCGCCGGGCTGTTCAAACCGGCGACTACGCGTCCGCTGTCTCAGTTGTCTAGGAAGGCACTTGGTAAGGAAGGGTCGGGTGCTTTCAGCGTGGTGAGTTTACATCCCTATCCCTTTACACACTTCTAGATGCCCTCTTCAAAATAATCTTTTCTAACTTCACCACCCATTACTCAGAACCTTCGCGACAACTTCTACCTGTCTACATGGCTCCTCCTCGGGGCCTGCGTGCAATCGCTCCTCATCCTCCTTCTCCCCTCCCGGTTCGCCCTAGCCCCTGCCTTCCTAATAATCCTATACCGCCTCCTAGACACTGTCCTTATGACCACCGGCTTGAAAAAGAACCCCTTTATCGAGGAGTCGATCCCTTGGAAGTTCTCAGCGCAGATACCAGATGCGCAGGGGGGGCACTCGGAAGAACCGTCGAGCTCGGACGTTTGTGTATTTCTGCTTGGCGGGAGATCGAATCAGTGAGCTTTATCTGCCTCTTTTTTTTTTCTCTTTGTTTAGGGACGTGGGCGCTAATAGCCTGCCCAGTCCCCTCGGAATGTTCGCCCCAGGCATGAAAGAACTAGGCGACTTCTTCTCCGATATGGTAGACGATCTCGAAAAACACCCTGAGGAATACGGCTGTAAGACCCCCCTCTCTTTCCAATGCGGACCCCAAGCTAACCTCTACTTCAGTTCTCGGCGCATCCTCCTGGCTCAGCGCTGACCGCCCCGCTACCAACGAAGTCACCACAATCTTCTACTTTCGCAGCTTCGCGCACCTCCACAAATTCGCCCACAGCCCCTCCCACCGCAAAGGCTGGACCTGGTGGAACGCCAACCTCGCCAAACAACCGCACATCGGCATCATGCACGAGCTATACCAGGTCCCCAAATCAAACTGGGAGAGCATCTACGTCAATTACCACCCTACCGGCCTTGGTGTGTTCTACCCTCCCCCCTAAGAGGGCACATTCTACAGCTAACAGTCTGGCCATAATTAGCGGCAACCACGTATCTCGCCAAACCCACAGCTGCTGACGAAAAACCAACCTGGGTCTCCCCGATCGTAGATGCAAGGAAAGGCAGACTGAGGTCGAGTGCGGGACGCATGGCGAGGGATATGGGAGACGGGAACGAAAAGTACAGAGACGATTTCTATACGTAGAGCAAAAACCAGAAAAACAAAAATCCCACGTCTTTTTTACGTTTTTCCTTTGTTTCCTTTGGTTGCCTCGGGTTGTTTTTTTTGGGTTTTTGTTATTTTATTTTATTTTATTTTTTTAAAAAAAAGTCCCCAAATGAGAAAAAGAAACTTATGCCTTACGTTCGAAGGAGGAGGAAGAGAGGATAGGAGAGGAGAAGGGGCCTTAAAGAAAGAAAAAAAAAAGGGTTCTATTAGTTTACAGGAAGGATACAAAACACCTCGACCTTGTTTCGCCCCTTCTTCCTCCTTTCTCTTCTTCTTCCTCTCCACCCTCCATCCTCCACTCTTATAGACTAATCTGGGTCATTTATAAATAAAAAAAAGAAATAAAAAGAAAACTCAATCGACCCCCTAGTAGTAATTCATTTATCGCCGTCACTTTTGACCCAGCGCTCAAGCGATTACAGAGAAGAACATAAAAAAGAAAAAAAAAAACCCCCATATACACACGTTATGCGACCGAAAAACCTCACTTCCACACCCCCTTCGCCCCCATTACACCACTGCTCTCCCTTATCTTTCCCCCGGACCCCACAATCGCACTCAACCTGACAGGATCTCTCACCGTCAATACACTCGCAGCTCTCCCTTCGCCGATTGTTGTTCTCCTGACTGGTTTGGCGATCGGCGCTGTCCTGGGACTCAGAACTCCGGAAACTGCATTGTTTTCCTTCTCGCTCTTTACCATCCTCCGCGCATGGCTGGCGGTGAATAGCGCGCCTTCATTGGGTGGAGAGGATGTAGAAGTGGCTGTCGGGCTTCGCCGACGATGGGTGCGTCCTCCTGCGGTACCGGATCCGGCGGACGTCCGTTTCATTGCGGATTTGATCTTTATGGCATCTGAAGGTCCAGCCCTCCATTCGTTGTCGGAACCCGCGCTGTTGCTGCCGCTATCGTTGGGTGTCACGTCTGATGAGGCAGACTCTCTAAACTGTAGAGAAGATCGGTTGAGAGCTTTGCTCGGCTCGAGTTCGCGGAGTGGGGAATTTTCGGAATCGGATGAGAGTCTTGTGAGTTTTGGTGGCAGAGGAGATCCATTGGTCTTCCTGAGAAATCCCGTCTTAAAGCGGTTGTTCTTGGGACGGATGTCTATTGACTGCTCTGGTGGTGGAATGGGTGACGAATCGTCAGGATCAGACCCTCGGGTGATAGAGTTTAACAGATAAGCAGGGACCGGCGGAGGTAGAATAGGTTCTTCTGAGGAAACGTCTGGGGTAGCTTCTGGTCTCTGCGGTGTCTTCTCAAACTCTGCTAGCGTCCCATTCTCTGTGTCGTCACGCCATCGTACACCCCTCTTCACGGGCGATTTCTTCTTGGGTGTGAAGGATATTCCCTTTTTAGCAGATGCTACTTTTCGTCTCTTTGGTGATAGCTTCGTAGGTGAGGGCATGAGATGAACTGCATTGGTTAGAGATGGAGCCACCATCGGCTTTAGGGGAGACGCGCTCATAGACGCTGCCCCCTTTCTTCTCTTCGGACCGCCATAAGATAGGCTCGAATGTGGGTCGTTGGATAAAAGCTCCCCGCCTGGTTTGATGACTTGCGATGTCGCGTCCGCACAAGCGTTCATAATCTTGATGAGAATTGTTTTGGCTGCCTCGACAGCCTCCTCCTCCTCCATCTCGAGCATCATTTTTATCGACGCAATGGTCTCAAAATGCGCCATAAGCAGAACCTGCGCGATGGCCGCGTCACTGGCTTTCTCTTGCTCCACAATACCTGCTAGCATTTCGCGCTCAGCATTTGCTTTCAGGAGCTCCGCCTCCCTCGTGAGACTGGCGACGTCGCTGCCGTCCGTTGCACCGTCAACCTCCTTTAGCTGTCGAATCCCACTCTGGAGTGCCGAGTCGATTGCTCTTTCCCAATTCGACTTCGCGATTCTCTGGTGGTAATGTTGTCTGCTACCCTCTAGCTCGACCAAGATACCCTGGGCGGATTTTCTCATGGCTGTCAAGTTCTTGTGTGGCTCTTCGTATCCCCGATTATCGCAAACACCATCAAAGGCCGCAACCCAAGCTGAAATCATGGCAATCCTTCTCTCAATCTGCCTGAGCTTTTTCAAGTTCCCTGCTTTTTCCTGACGCTCAGAGGTAGCATTTTCATATGCAGTCCGTATGCGGGCAATTCCCTCTCTAGCCATTGCCTCCCTCTTTTCGCTCAATTTCTTGAACTTGAGGAATGCGACTCCTTCATAATCCTTTTGTTGTGTTTGGAGTTCATTTATCAGTGCCATCTGCTCATCAATCTTCTTCAAGAAATCCTTAACGTGACGGTTAACGTTATAGACATTTCTTGTGACTTTCGTCTGGATATTCTTGGCTCGATTTGCATAGCGTAAGGTGTTTTGAGTTTCGTCGAAGTGTTCGCTCGAGGGGCTCACACAGACTATCATCACGGTCTTGCAGTTTCCCCCAAGAGAAAACTTGAGGAGTCGGGTGAGTTTGGAGTTACGGTAAGGTACGTGGTTCTTCTTTCGCGGATCGCAGAGCGCATTTATACAACTTCCTAGCGCAAGAAGGGACTTGTTGATATTCGCACCCTCCAGCAATCGGTCGCCTCTATTCTTTGTTGCACTTGCCCGCTCACTGCCCGCGAGGTCAATAATGCTCAGCGTAGCCATCATGTGAGGTTCATGGATATCGGCATTGCGGTCCTTCTGGGATATATTTATTTGTAAGACGGCATGCGATCGGGAGGAGGTAGCGTTTGCTTCAGTTGGAGAGATCGTTCGATACTCGTTTCCTCTCATGATCATGTCCATAACCTCTTCGACCTGCATAGAAACTATTAGATATAGACCAGGCGTAACATTGTAGCAAATCCTTACGTTCTTCGGGTGGTGGCTAGAAAGTCCAGCAACAGACACCGCCTGGTTTGCATCCTCTCGAAGCATGAGACCAGCCTTGCTGCCACCTGGTACCAGGAGATCCCGAATTGTCTCGTTGTATATCTCTAGATATGAGAGGGAGACTTCTATCACCTTCTCGTCCTTGCGCTCCTCTATCTTCTCGAATAGTTCTTGCATAGTCAGGAATATGATACCGGGTTGTTGTGCGGTACCACTAGTATTGTCAGTATCTAGCTTTCTAGCTACGGGTACCCAGACTCATTTTTTTAAAAAATGGGGGACCTACGTGATTGTGTGAGTCTTCCCGCATCCCGTAGCGCCATAGGCAAAGACAGTCGCATTATAGCCTTCGATGACACTGTCCATTAAATTCTTCGTAGTAGCTTCATAAACATCCCCTTGTGTGGTGTGCTCGTCGAAGACGCGATCGAATGCGAATGTCTGGTCTTTCACTCTCTTACCTTGGTTGGGTATAACTGACCGCGAGAATCGGTGGACAGGGTTATCCTCCGGCGGATCAAAGACACTTGACAAATTGGTATCATTAATATATGCTCAAACCAATAGCCAGCTTCAGAGGAGACTTACAGGCACTTGTCGTCAACGACTTTGATGACAGGTCGAATACCCTTTTGGTGAAGCTTCGGAGTTGGGATCCCAGCCAAGGAGCCGTCGCCCAGGAACAAAGGGCCGTCATCGCACCTCGTTCTAGGAAGGTGCTGTGTTAGCTCGCGCTCAAGGCATCCTGCAATAGACTTCTACTTGTCTGGGAGAGGACTTACAGTTGAGCGGCCTCTCGAATGGTAAATGGCCGTACTCGGACTGTGTACGCTAGTTAGTAACTGTGCGCGTCCAGTAATTGAACAGTCCATAGATCTACCTGTCACCGAGATTGAAGAAGCAGACGGGTCCATTGCTGCCCGTTCTAGTAGTAACCGTCGCCAGTTCCCAGCTGTTGTCGACTTCGGGGGAATCGCAACCGGCACAATAATTGATTTCTAATACTCGCGTTGAGAGAACGGCTCCGGGCGGGATCTCAAGCGGGGTGTGCTCGGCGTCTGGTGGGCTTGGTGGTGTCGAGTCGATGTTGGTGATTGCTGGTCGTCAGGGCTTTGGGTTTCTGTAGGAAGGAGATTCTGTTGTGTTGTCGGCAACGGTTCTGTACGCCTGCTAGCCTGGTTGCCTCAGCAACGGCAGCAACAGCGCTAGCACGCAGTCTCCCGATTTTACCACGACTTTACTACGACCCCAATCACTTCTAGAATACATTTGACAGCTGGCTATCGTTTGGGAACGATCGCTGGAGCGCTGGCTTGTGCCAGGCGTTCTCGCGGAATCCCCGGTTTCCCTGGCCGTATGGCTCGTTGGCTGCTCTCCCTATTGTTGGGTCCCCGATTAGTGGCGCTGGAGTAATACAAGGCTTTCACTATTGCGCCGTTAAACTTGCTAGCACTGGGAGACTAGATTAGGTGTCCCGGGAGCGATCGGAATACGGCTTTCATTTGTGTACGTTTACAATGTGTAACTCGATGATGTGTAACTAAGGCATCATCAGATCGCAACACTGTGGAGCAGAGTGAGCCCTACGGGCTTTCATTTTCCTATACGTGCTTCCCCAAGAAAATGACTGTCGGAATATATCAAAATTTCCGCTTTTTCTTCACGGGCGCCTTGCTCTTTGCGTCTAACTGCCGCTTAAGCTCATCCCGCCTCCGATTTGCCTTCTCCTCTTCAGTTTCCAGCCGTGGCGGAGTAGTTGCCTTTGTTGGCTGAGCAGGCGGCGGGGGGGGCGAAGGGACTTTTCCCTCCCCTTTAGGTTTCTGCGTGCCACCGACTTGCTCGATCGCATCTGCTTTGGGGGAGGATGGGTATTCTGCCGCCTTGTGCGACCTGCCCTTACCACCAATTAGGCCGAGCTTT
The DNA here is from genome assembly GCA_021527025.2 of Geoglossum cookeanum. Taxonomy (NCBI): domain Eukaryota; kingdom Fungi; phylum Ascomycota; class Geoglossomycetes; order Geoglossales; family Geoglossaceae; genus Geoglossum; species Geoglossum cookeanum. The sequence goes on from JAJDFF020000034.1 coordinate 85,917, forward strand.
CCACCATGGCCACTTTTGGTGGGCGAGGATTCAGTAATGCCATCTGGAACTGCTTCTCTCTTTTTGCCTCCAACCACGCCTAGCCGCGGTTTAGGTTTTGTGGGTGTTATTGACGCGACTTGATGGGTTTCGTGGAGAGGCTCGACATCGGGAGTAGCTACCTTCTTTTTGACTCTAACTAATCCTAACTGGGCTTTGGGCTTTGGAGGTTGTGTTGCCGCTCTCCAGGAAGACTCGGTAGCATCGCCAGAGTTAGTGATCGGCGCATATTTTTTTCCACTGGTATTACCAAGACGGTTTTTGGGTTCTGGTTGGGGGGGAGTATCATCTCCGTCGTCTGGAGATTTACCCTTGTTTGCAGCTACAGTCTCACCTTTGGGACCTGGCGACGAGTGAGGGACTGCAGGCATTTTCTCTCTGTAGCGCGTCTGGAGTGGCGGTTTGGTTTTAGTTAGTGCCAAATTTCCACCATCGTCGCTAGTCGTTTCGGTTTCTGAATCGACTCTGTGATGGTCAACCGGAGGGGGATCCTTAGGCCCTACTATGAGACCCTGGCTCTCGGTCTTTAGCTTTTGTCTCCTAGTTGCCTGTGGTGCCCTCGGTTGGGGAATGTGTTTTTCGGGTTTGGCAGCCTCTTCGCTCGAAAAATCGATTACCGGAGATTTGTGTCTCTGTTTAGCGATGATGTTAGGCCCAGGAAAATTAGGACCCCTGGGGAGAGCCTCGAGGTCATCATCGGTTGTGTCGTCATCAACGGTGGATGTTCCCCTGGGTGACTGAATGGGGGAACCCTTAGCCTCGGGGGAGGCTTTGCCGATTAGTTTCCTTGCATGTCTCCTCAGGTGTGGCGGTGTTTCTTGGGTCTTGAAATTTCATGAAAGTAGGTTAGCCTGGAGCCGTGGGCAAAATAGACGATATCGTATTGAACCAACCTCGAACTCATCGTCGCTACCGCTTCCAAGGGTTTGGTTTCTTCGGGGTGTTGTCGACACCCCTTTTTGCTCTGCGTACTGTCCTCTGGAGGGAACGTCCAGGTTCTGCCACCAATTATTCGTCGAACTCGCCTTCGTTATCTCCCTATCCTCAACAGCGAAAGGGCTAGCTCCCACGCTGCCAAAAATAGCCCCTAAAACCTCATCCTCAGATTTAGACTCCCTAGCGCAAGCTTTCATCTCTTCCATCCATGCCTCCTCATTGAAAGGACCAAGCCCCCTCACTAGTTTCCCCGCCTTTTCCCATCGGCCGCCTTTCTTTCCCGTATTTAGACCCACGATTCCCGGAAATATGGAACCTATGTCCATTCCAGATAGTTCTACTTTATCCATCAATTTTCCAATCACATGGTCTTTACTTTTCACCTGCTTGATCAGTGACTCGACTTCATCCCTCAGAGCAAGATGGTATCCTAATAATGGCAAAACCAGCCTTTCTGTTAGGACCTGTGGAGGAGATGGCTCTAAATAGACTCGCCAAACCAGCGGTTTCAGGGGCGATGGCAGCACTGCGTTTGCTCTTATGACTAGACCGTCCCCACCTTCGCGGGGCAGAAGCTCTAGGAATGTCCCCTCAGCACCCTCGAACGCCATCCGTACTTTTTCGAGCAGGATTTTCAGTTGACTAGCATCTTCGCTAGGGTCGATGCTGGTGTCTTCTTCTAGACCACGCGACACAATCTGCCGGCGGTCAAGTGTCTCTGACCACACATAGGTAAGGTCGGTCAAGTAGACGCTGTATCCCGTTTTGGTGTCGATGGAGTACTTAGCAAGGAGCTGGGGTACAGATCCCGGGTGGCGATCGAGCGGGAGGACATGCCATCTTGACGCCATGGCTGACAGGCGGCAGTCAAGCTCCAGGCTGACTTTAGAGGGGCGGCGCTGGTTGTTGGCTCCGCATCTCGTGCAGGTCTAGCGGGCTATAGAGGATATTGGATATTGCATGTACTTCGCACGCATGTAGGTAGGTACAAGTACAGAGTACTCAAACCGGGGCGAAGTGACTCCACCGAACTATCACATCACACTCGTCATTGTGCACACGCGAGCAGGGTAACAGGAAGTGGGCGCCACGAACCACAGCTGCGGAAGGCCCAAGTGCTTCCACATCGCATACAAAACGCCGCATCCGGTGCTTCAACATGCCCTGTCCCTGTATCGGCGGCAGCGAGGCATCTAGACCTGGGAGCGTCGCATTTTGCTGCTGTATCTTGGGCCGTACATCGTAGTATTTTACGTTTACAAACACGGGGGCTGCAACGCCATGAAACGGATCCCACGCAAGGGATGCCAATGGGAGCCAGCCATTCACGCAGCCCGTTTCCAAGAACGCTGGGTGGTGCGGGGGAGCTCTGGGGTGGAAATTGAAGCTGCGGTGATTCTTATCGCCACCCCTGCCGAGTCACCTGCCCTCATCACCACGCCGATATTGGCCGCGTGATACAGTGACGAAAGAGGAGCGACGCAGGAACGTCTTATAAACGGGACATCAGCGCTATAGGTGTACAGTACTATGGCATGCTGGGATCCGCACCTCCCGTGGTGGCGGACGTGCGCTTTCTTTGCTTTTCCCCCCTTATCCACAGGCGTTGCAGTGCCCCCCGCACACTAGGATTGTTGGCTGCTCTTGACGCCCAGTTCAGTGCTTGGGCGGCAGTTGGAAAAAGAAACACTGGTCAGCTTCGGTCTCTCGCGGATGAGTCGTCGCCTTGGCCAGAACCCTGACGCTGCGGACGTTGGAAGTAAGCAAGTACATGTATGTACTTGCTGGGTATATGAGGGGATGTCCCAACGAAACGAACGTTGCAAACTAACCCCTCACATTTCCGCCGTAGACAGCGCAGTCCTTAGATTGCAGTCGCGGTGCGTGCTCTGCATTGTTCTCTGCCCGCTGTAGTTCTCCATTCTGGCCTCAGCCGTTCTTGCCCAACACTGTTACATTCTGATATGTGATACACCCCCGTCCCACGCAATGAGCGGGAACAGTGCGTGGGGCTAATCATTGGCTGGCATGCACAGAGCCGGAAATCTGGGGTAGAGTGGCCAGGAACAGGTTATTTGAATTCCATAATCATAAAAAAGCACTTTGCGCAGGGCTCGTAGCCGCTCGTCTGCCAGCAATACTTTGAAAAGGGACTCTCTGCCGCAGCACACAAGTTCTGCGAGAGAGTACTATAGTATGGGATCGAGCACAGACGCGACGCTGGCCCAATCGTATATTATACCAACACCTCCAGCCTCAGGCCCGCGCCCAACAAGCGTGTCCGTCCTCGAGTGGCGAGTCTCGCATACTCTGCCGCGTGGGATTCGACAGTAGGAACAGCCATGCTGGACCGTAACTGAAAGCCTTTCAGTCTCGCACCGGTCTACCGTCGAGGGCTTTGGGGGCGTTGAGTTCTTCCCCAAGACTGTCGCCACACTGTGAAGGTTTCAAAGCCAGCCGAACCGAGCAGCTGTCTCAGTCGATCTCCGCGCACGAATGCAACCCTAGACAGCGTATAGCCTCCCCGCCGTTCAAGTGTCGTTTGGAGCGCAAGCCCTGACGAAGCGCTGCAGCCCAGACGCAGTATTCTCGTCTTTGTCTCCAGCGAAGTCGAAGACGCTGCTGCTGTTGACCTGCAGAAAAAGAACTGCAACTCCAGATCGATAACCGACTGGTAGCGAATCTCGCTTACGCGGTGGAGCACCAGTGGTACAATATTGTACGAGGTACGAGGTACGAGGTATCGGCGTTGTTTTGCTGGAGAACACAGAACTAGGACCTGCGCCGCCGTTCTACGACGCCTCTAGCAGTGTGGCCCTCCGTGCAGCTGCTGCCATCGCCCTTCCCCAGCTGTTCAAAGTGGCCAGGCCCCACTAAGTCCGTCCGTTTCTGCATTTCCGACTTTCTAGCACCAAGTACTTCGTAGCTGTGTCGTCACTCGAGCCAGCCCATGCACCAGTACTCTACGGAGTAGCCACCAGGTCGCCATTGACTTGTTTGCCGCGGTGCACTGCCTTTGAAGGTCAGTTTCTAGTTCCACTCTACTGCTGCTGTAGCGCTACGCTGCAGGCCCTGTCTCCATATTAGAATAGTTGGGTCAGAGGTTTGATTTCGTCGGCTGCTTTAGCGGCGTCTCCTTGTGTATGTTTGTGGGCAAACACAGTTGTGCAGAGCCGACTAGCAGTTCTACAACTCTGCCCAGGAGAGCAGCATTTCTATATCGAACGTCACTAAACAGCTCTCTTCGTATACAGTGTCCTCATAACTTAACACCATATTAACATCAGACCACTTCTGGCCCAGCAGCTTAAACCCTTGTCCGGCTCCACGGGCCCCGCTTTGCCGTTTTGGTAGCAGCATAGTTCGGATGGGTCTAGAAACCCAGGAGCCTTGTCGAAAGTTGCTCAACTATCAGAATTCTAACTTCAAAATAGCAGTCTGCTATTCGCCCCTTAGTCTTCCAGAATGTTGCGGAGGGCGAGGGAGAGTGATATCCAAGACCTTGCTTCAAAAGATGACTCAGAGCGCGTTTTTGACCTGCAACATGCATCAACGTATCGCATAATTCTCCTACGAACTCTGCAAAGCAATATGTATGAGCGAACAGAAGCCTTGACTACTCTATCAAAGCTTGTAACCCAATGGTGGGAGGAGTATTCGGCATCCAAGCAGGAATGGGACGGACCTAAAGCAGCTGTCGCAGAGGGTCATGAGAGTGTTATGACCCCGCCCGACGAAGGGTGCTTACGCCCAAAGTTCAGCCGAGCTGATAGTTTTCAAATGGGATTTGAGGAAGTGTTCGACACTGAGCATGATGAGCAAGTGCTTGCTCGAATTGATGAAGGCATATCGAGACAGTCACCTGGACCCCTTACGCCTAGGACCGAAGACTGGCTAAGTGCTGGTGAAAATCGATCGGCATCTCCACCGACTGCCATTGGATCCGCCCAACACGCACCGGGTACGATCAAGGGTGACAAGAGACAGCCACAGAGAGATTCAAAGCTCTATTTCTGTGTCTACTTTGGCGGAGAGCTGGATGATTTTCTGAAAGACGCTGGAGTCCGAATCCGATGTAGATGGCGTGACAAAGGATTCATCCCGGATAATGCAAGAGATGAGGTCATCTCAGAAGCGGATGTTCAGGAGCACCTCAAGAGGTTTTATATAGGGCTTATAAGATATAGTGGGGATTGCCCTTGGAAGGATATACGAGTGGGGTGCAAGGCAGTTCTGAAGAAGCTAGAGGTAAGACACTATCCGTTCTCCTTTACTTCCGCCGTACGCAGTAATTACATCTACAAGATACCCACTTATTTTGAGTCTCTTGGTACTGTTGCCAACGTCGCTGTGGCGTAATAGACCCACAAAACCCGTATCAAATCACAGAATGGTTTTCACATATTTTATACCTTACTACCTACTGGCTCTGGGAATCCAATATACTGACTTCGCCAATAGGCTCTTGGAGCGGATGTACCACAGCTGCACTTCCGGGGCATTCATTCCCCTTCTCTTTTCATCAACATTAGAGATACAATCGGGATAGACGACGGGCTGAAGGCAAGTGGCTATGGCTACGGCTCCGACTACGCTGACCAGCCCACTTCGTCGCCTTCGGCTTCTTCCTGTGGTTCTTCGAGAAAGGATCTGAATCAAGCCTGGCCTGACGATGGCGACGGGTCATTCAGCAGCCGCTTTTCATCGATACCGGAGACTGTGGGCATAGGGATAGGCATTCCCGGAGCACCTTCCACCACCTCTGATAACCTCCGGCTGGGGAGGAAAGACAAACAGAACGCCACGAGCAGCTTTTCATCGTCCAAGAGGAACTCCGCCACACACGGTTATTCAGGCTCTATGCCAGCTCATCTAGCCTACCCTCTATCCGTACCACTATCGCCGCCACCTGGATTGGGCATACCTCTCTCGAGAAGTCGCGGGAGATTTAGGTCTCAATTCAAATTCGCTGCTAGGATCCCATCAGATGCTGCTCGAAACCTCCACTTACGCCGCTTCCAAGGTTACGGTCGAATCACGAACCTATACAAGATCCTCTCCATCGCACCACAATTTGCGGTTGCACATATGGATGTCACGAGCGAGATGCTTTTCTATAATTTACCGTACTTGATTCCTCTCGACCAGCGAATCTACCTGGGCATTATGGCTGCAGCGGAAATGAAATGTCAGTACTTCATGACCCTAATGTCAGAGCAGTTCCTTCAGACTCCTGCACGCGGGCAGAGAGCATGGCTTCGGGGACTGGACAACGTGCCTCCGCAGTTGCGCGGGCTTGCCAAGTATAATGCTCTCCTTGCACATGAGCCTTGGAAGATTACAAAGCATCACGTTCAGGAGCTAACCGATTTGAAATGGCAATGGCATCACATCATCCAGGCTACGATGATCCTGTCCTTTTATCACTCGATGAGTGCATTCGTACTGGCCTGCGGTGTTATCCCTGAAGCGGACCTTCCTGGCGGTACAGTTAAGCATTCGGAAATTGCGACATCCACTACCCGCTTGTTTGCAGTGCCGCAAGTACCCAGACCTATTCTTGCTACGTACGATACGAATGCTAGAGCCAAAGAGAAGTACTCAGTCGCGACGTTTGAATCTCCGTCACTTTCGAGGAAGAGGCAGACAGATCAGCATGACAATGGGCAACAAGCTGATCCCGATAAGTGGCTCAAAACACCTCACGGATCAGTGCCGAATTCCTCCAACCCTAGGAACTCAGCATTGTGGGATGGCTACTCTAGCAAGACATCAGCGGCTGCTGTTCTGACTAAAGATGATCATAAGGCAAGCGATATTTCAGGAGGCCGCGAAATGGGAGGAAGAAGAAAGTCCTTTGACGATTGTGCGACGAATGACGATGGCCTTCAAGGAAGCGAGCTTGCTGCGTCTGCTTCAGCCCCAACATCGTATCTCCCGGTCACGATGGCCCCTGCTCCTACACCTCATAGACGAGACTATCTCCACTCCCCGTGTTCGTCAACGTCTTCTTTCATGAACGAGTCTACAGACCACGCCATGATGCAGATTTGGCCGATGAATGTACCAATTGAAGGTCACGAGAAATTTCTGCACCCTGAATCCATAAATGCCAAGGTTCAAGAATTCGATGTACACAACTCGAGTTACTCTTTCCTAGACGAAACGGACTTCTCATTCAGGGACAGTACCAACAGTGTACTAGGCATGATCAGTGGCCATTTCGATGGACTTAACAAAGCCTTGGATAAGTACTTCAAAGCGGCAGAGCATGCTGATATTGAGAATTGCCAGTCGTTCAAAGCCCTCTCGCAAAAGATGAGCCCTCGTTTGGGATTTAGCCGGAGTTCGAGTGTCGTGAATCTTGCAAACCTCACCGCTTCTGCCGCAGATAGCTCCTGGGTACCCCCAGACCTATGTCGGAGTGATTCATCTATATCAAGGTTCGGAAAGTCAAAGTTTGATTTTGGAGATGCGGAGAGCGAACATGACAATGACTTCAGCTTTGACTTCGGATCTGATGGGATTCGCACCCCTCAGCTTGGGGAGGAGACTCCTCTAGATTCCCCTCTTGGACATCGGCACTCCCGACACTCATCGGCTGGCTGGGCACCGGACTGGGGCTATCCCGTGAAAGAAGCTGTCTGGGCCTATGCTCTTCGTATGCTCGGGTACCAAAAACAGAGTTATCCCTATCGCGACATTAAGATCCTAATCGCCAAATCCACTCGTCGTTTCATCAAGCGTCTCTGCATAGCTCCTCATCTCATCACGCTCGCGGACTGGAATGGTGCTAGTGGAGAACTCGAGAAGGAGGAGGGCGTCAGTATGACGAAGATGACTTCTGATGAGAAGGTCTTAATTGCAATTTATGCATCCCAGGCCCGCTGGCAGGGTCAAATCCTCCTTGCATTAAACGCCGCGAACGACTTCCGAAGTATGAAGTAATAGTGGTGGTATTTTCTTTCTAGCCAAACCAAAAGTTGATTGCTTTTTATTCCAGCATGGAGGCAACCGTTCCGCCTCCGCTCTGCGCGTTTCAGTCCAGGGTATTGCATCGACAGAAATCCCGGTATCTGGTGTATTTTTTAAATTTTTTTCAAGAAAGGTGGAAAGGGCCTTGTAACATTTCTGATGGGCAACACACAAAAATTGAGATAACAGCGAGATCGTTTTATTTCGGAAATTGGTGGAATTTGAGCAATTAGGCGGTTTTCTATTGGCAGGCAGCTATCCTAGGGAAGCTTTTCGGATATCAATTTTTTTCCCCGCTGGCTTCTACCGCGCCTCTCACTCACTCACTATCTCGTATTTTGAGCGCTCCCCTTCCACCCATCCATAACCCACTAGTGAGCGAAAGACTAAAAAAAAAAGAGGGAGAGAGGCTCTTTTTCTCTTTATCTTTTCACTTTCTTTTCAAACCAAACAGGCAACCAGACCAAGACAGTCAGATTTCAGCTCCTTTCTCTTTTCTCATTTTTTTAGACCAGACGGGCAAAAAGCCCAGGGAAGGGATTTCCCCCCCCCCCCCCCCCCCCAAAAAGAGAAAAGATCGAAAACCAAAAGACGGGACAAAGTACAGCGCGGTTGGGTGGTTTGTTTGTCCCCCAAGTGGTTTTCTCTTTTTCTCTTTTATTTATTTTTCTATTTTTAATTGTTCTGTTTTTTTCCCTTGTTTTCCCCCCCTCTCTCTTGTGGGCAGACAGACGGATACAGATACAGATAGGCCAATGGCAGATAAGTGATGGACTTTGGGAAATTGGATTCGCGGGGGAGAGGGAAAAAAAGGCGGGGGGGGGGGGGTTTGTAGATTAGTTAAAATTCACTAGCTATAAGTCGGAAGAATAAGTGTCCCCCCCTGATTTGGATTAGATTGGATTTGACTAGGGCTGGGTCCCTCTGGTCGAGGTATTTGCCCAAACCATGCTAGTTTCCTTTGGGGGGGGGGTTTTAATTACTATTATTTATTATTACTAGGCTCAGAATAAACTCGCGGAGGTGAAAACCAGGGGGAAAAGATCTCTTTTAAACTAGCTAGATTTTATCTCTAGTAGAATAGTGGTTGTGGGAAGGGGGTGGAAAAGAAATTCCCACCAAGGGGACCACAACCCTCTTTCCTTCTGAAAAATTAGTGAATGGTAAAACAGAAATATAGGTATCATAATTTAGAAAATCCTCCAAGGCAAGGTCGTAGTATAGCTAGAGATGTGACTGGAGAGGGAGATTTAAATATGTTCCGTTCAACTGCTGTCCCGCCACTCTTGCCCGCCTTTAATATCACTATTCTTCGTAACTTCGGGTAGAATACCCTCGTCATCATCATCATCATCATCATCGTCATCACCCTCCAGAATATCCCGCAGTTCATCATCTCGTGCTAGGGAGTCCCCGGGGTGTACTCTTGTCTTCTTGATATGTGATGGATCTAAGAGGCCTTCATCTGCGCTCACGGAGATCCCGCGGGCACCCCATGCGGTTTGCCTAGGATGTTCACCATCACGACCCAGCACAGGCTCTTCCTCGTCAGTGCCTTCGCCGTAGCCAGATCCAAAGATCATTCTAAGTAACCAGCCCCGACGGAAGTCATCTGAGTCGACGACCCCACCACCACGTAGCTTGACGCGCTGGCGCGACCAGTATACCCAAGCGAAGTCAAGGTAGAGGAGTGTTTGGACAACTCCAAATATGACTTTGGCAACTTCTTTGCGCTCGAATCTATCGGCGCCATCTTTCGCGATGCGGTAGATCCAGTTGAGGATGTAGAAACCGCGGTAGGAGCCGAGAGTTAGGAGATAGTAGGAATCAATAACGGTGGGGACGGTGGTTTGGCGAAGGAGGAGGAGTTGGGGGAGGACGCAGACGGATTCGAGGATTATGGAGAAGGTCCAGGGGAGCTAGGTAGGATGGTTAGCAGCGACCTTTTCGGTATGTACGAGGGGTCTAGCATTACCTTTGAAGTAACCACAGCTTTAGCGCCATTGAATATGAGAGTTACAACAGGAGCACCGATGGTCGATCCCCCAAGACAGTACACTCCTAGATACCACGCTTTTTCCCTCTCGCGAGTACGGGAGTAGACTCGCAGCATTAGGAAAAGTATATAAATCGATGACCAGATGTAGAAGTTCTTGAGGACGAAGTTCCACCAGCTTTTCCCCGGTGATACCCAGAAGAGGTCCAGGTATCGTGAGCAGAAAACCAGCACGTAGAGGCCTTGGGTGATAAAGGAAACACCTACATTATTCCTTTGGTATCAGCTGCTGTGGATCCAGAGACCCATATTGCGCGGGGGTGGGATTAGGGTATGTGATGTGCATACCTTCGGCGCTCTTGTTCCAGTGGATCGCCCAGATCAGTATGCATTTCGAGACTGTATGGGAGACGTCTGCGAGGACACGGAAGGCATTCATTTCGACTAGGTTGAGAATATGCCGTGCACCGAACAGGGAATTTCCTAAGTCCTTGTGTCGGATTTCAGCCCTTTGCTAGTGACTTTGATGGGAAAGCCACTTGTCGGTCACGGTGTTTCTGGATAGTGGACGAGGAGGCCTATAGCAGAACGCAACGTCTAGTGATGTGTCATTGAACCGCACGTAGTCAGCCAGCCAGCTCGGCTGTATATGTATAGCAATTTCCAGGCCTCTGGGGGGTGGGTTCTGCGCAGCCAGAGAGGGGACTAGGGATTTGGGGGGTAGAGGTCGATCGACGATGGAGATGGCTTGCGGGGCTGTTGTGTCTCCGTTGCCAAAGACTGGCGGTGTTGGCCCGTGCACACTGCGCACCGTGTCCAATGTCTCAGGTATCCCAGAGTACCAGAAGGTGTGGAGCACGAAGTACGACGAGTCGCTTGTATGTTCCCACGTAGGGGCGATTACATATATAGCATGGAGCATGGAGCAGGGCGCATTTCGGGGCCATCGACCCGTGCCCATGTTAGGTACGGAATAGATTGCTTTCGAGGAACCATGGGTAGGTCAGCCCGAAGTATGGATATACTACTCCGCTACAGCGACGAAGGGGCCAGAAGAGAATATATTTTGTATAACATTCGTCAATCCCATAAGGTAGTAGACTACGATGGGAGTCCGTCGGGCATGAAGGACGCGAGTATTGCTTCCCAAAAAAGATTCTAACCCCCAACCTCAGCCCCACAAAACCAACCAGATCAACGCCACCTGAAGAACTTGGAAGCAGGGTATCCCATTTCATGCGATCCCCTGCGCCTCCAGGCTTTGAACGGCTGTTAAACTATATGGGAAATCAACAAGTCCATCCAGCATCCAATTCAACGGGTCAAAGACCTCGTAATGTGATTCACCATAAGCACTATTACTGCGTCCCGGTGTAACAGAGCCCCTCACTCCGCCTGGGGGTACAAGTCCCGGGTCTGCTGAAGAGCTGGACGAACTCTCGGCGTTAGAGTCTGGATTTGTTGGGTTCTTAACCGCAGCTGGTTCATCTATTAACATCAGGGCATTGGCTTAGAGTGATATATTAGCTTACCATCCAAGTTTCCACGCCCCTTGGCCTGAAATTCTTCCCGCCACCTCCAGACTGAGTCAAAAACCAAACTCATGCTCATTCTACAGCGAACCTTCAACTGTAATGAGCTTTCTATTTCGCTATTCCCGGGAGGTGTGCCATTCCTCGCGCCAGCTCCGCCGCCTCTCCACATTTGCGCTAATACCTCAGCTAGCCGGCCGGGAAGGTCGTTGTTCTGGACACTTATCCTTCGGATAGCAGATACGGTTGAGTTGAAGAGCACTTTCCCTTGAATGAGGTTAATGTGGCTAGCGAAAAAGCTGTTAAGCAGCTTCAAAAGGGTGAAACCGGAAGCAACGATCATCTGAAGGATGTAGTTACTGCAGTAACTAAGCACCCCACCATCCTGGGACTCAAGATTCAGTGCGCGTTCAAGAAATGCCACTGTGGCATAGTATAAGGCCGAAATAGCTTTGTCATAATCCTTTGCTGTGCTAGAGTCAAAGAAGGCCGAGAGACGGAGGTGGAGTTCAGCGGTTCGGAGATGTAGGGCGTTTATCACTACAAGCAATTAATAAGAGAAATAGGGTGAAGTCTTGACAATATCATACTCGAAATGCTGGACCCGATCTCCATCTCCAGATCTTCAAACTCCCTAACTAGGAGGCTGACCATGGTTGCCCTTTGGTCATCATTAGCCAGACCTACAGGATCGGACCGATTGCTATAGAGGCCTTTGGTGACTTTGTCGCAGAATTTCTCAATCCGGAGTCGCACCGCTAGTTCTTCGGGTAAATTGTAGCTTGCTTCTCTTGAGGCCATCGGCTCTAGTGTCCAGTCATAGTGGCTGGATGGGGGCTGCCCATACCCTGTTCCAACACTAGTGATTGTCAGTGGATATCTGCAGTGACCCGTTTATAACACCCATGCCAAGAATGATATCGGGGTAGAGTATTTTACCTCTGAGCAACGATGTTACAAGAAGCCCATGTTTTGACCCTATCCTTTAGCTCCTCTTCTCGGAGTTCCACCCGAAACTTGGAGAAATCCTGGGTATGTGACGGTCTATGTAGACCGATTTGCATGGCAACATGTGTCATAACTCCACTAAGCATGAAAGTGGGATCAGTTGAGGTGCTATTTGTTGGAAGAGGCCAAGTGCATAATAGGCAGAGCGCTTTGACAACATGGTAGCTTTGGGGAACGTCTTGAAGTGAGGTCCAGATCAGCCTAGAAACGGGACTTGCTAGAGAGTTTAGCAGTTGAGGGTCGAAGCGGCGTGCAGCGATCGAGATTATCGCCCAAAATAAGAGGGGAGATAGGTTGTAATAGTGATCTGCTGGCCTCTGGGGGTCGAGCAGAGGTAGGAATGGATGGTAATATATGAAGAACCTTAGGAGCTCAATAGTGTATTAGTCAAAGCCATGCGATAGCAGCGAAATAGTAATCATGAGGTTGAAAAAGTAGCTTTAATGTGTGATTGGACGCACTGGCTAAATAGTTTCGATATGGTGTCACCAGACAATCCTATATCCTCCAGCTTCCGCCCAGCATTTGCCCCGCTGGGGCTCAGAAGGTAACTCGAAGATGCATCGTATCCCTGCCGAAGGTCCAACAGCGAAGCAACCGCTTCGTCAGGTCCCATATACGATTCTTTGGTATGGGTCTGATAGAGTCCTGTGGCCTGCGAATTGACCAAGTCCGGCGAATGAGCAAGACCCAATCCAGATGGGTAGGACGTGGATACTGAGTTCAAAGGGTAACCGGAGAGAGAGCCATCGGCGGTCACCGAGTGAACCATATCATCAATTGGAGAGGGGTGGCCTTGAGCGGAAGCGAGTTGGCGTCGAAGCTCGAGTATCTCCCGCTCCATTTCAGCGTTCTTACTGTGGAGTCCAGTCGATCAGTACTCTTCGTATCCATCGAGCATTGGTCTGAAATACGTACCTGCGCTTTCCCACCCGCTTGAAATTCGACTCGATCTTGCATTCGAGGTTCAGGCGTCGACATCTCGCACAGGGCATGAACGGATCTTGTACCACATCGCATCGCAACTAGAACCACCGAAGAGAGATTAGCCTTCGTCTGCAAACAGTCGCACAGTAAAACGTTCCTTCTTATTCGCGCAAGCTGGGAACTCTGTTTTATAGAACTCCAATGGCTTGCGCTAGATGCAAACGGAACTCACCTTCTGCTGTCTACATTCATTACATGCCCGCTTGACCCCAGGCAGCCGGCGGCGTTCATCATGGCCCCCTTCCTCCTCATCGTGTGAGCCGACTGTGCCAGTGCCGTCATCGATGCTGCCCGGAGAACTATCCAGCCCAGCGATCGACCTGTTCCTCTTTCTTCTTCCCGTCGTTGGCGAATGCTGCGCGGACGTTGTGCGAGTGACCCCGCCATTGACCGACGTCCTCATCCCCGCGAGGCTCGAAGACGCATCCATCCAGCCAAGCGACCCAGACAATCGTCCAAAAAGACCGAGCTCAGATCAGGCTTGCACTAGGTGCAGCAGTTTGAGGCGCGACCTGCGTTGTTCGTGGACCTCCGGTGTCGGTTTGGTGTCGCCGATGATAATCACACAGCCCCGATGATCGCTGGTTCGTCAAATATATCGCCGAGACACGACTTGGCAGGATTGAATAACTGCACAAGAGCTTTATGTAGCCCGATAACTACTGTGCCACTATCGGCAGAAGAATTGAATTGTTTACGCCTCAGCAATGATTCCTACGTCGGGATGCGATCCCTGAGAACCTCGCACGGCGCTTCGTACTCGGGCATAGCGAATCACCGATAGGACTTCTCGGCGAGAATTTCCGCAGTATCGTAAGTATGGAGCAGGTACCCCGTACGATATTGTAAATACCTGGAAAAGGCGCACAGAAGCCACCTCCTTTCCCGACCGTATCCTCTTACACTGTCCCCCACGCTGCTGTCATCCCCTTCGCCACTCCCTGCGGCTCCACCTCCTTCCTGTTAGCCCGCTCTCCAACAAATCAAAACGTCGGAGTAGAGTCCTCTAGCCGCTATGTGGAGGCTTTGCCCAACGATCTTCGGGTGTCTTTCCTCTTACGTGCATATGAATGCCTAGGACTTCGGCCTCCGAACACAAACCGTGAGCGTAGCAGCTGTCTCCTATTCTGCCATTCGTAGTGCTCACCCCAAAGGTTGTAGCAATTACTCTGGAAAGGGGAGTTCACGCGCTGTAGTGGCCGAGAGCCGATTCGGGATCTCTTACTATCCAGTGCCCCCCTTGTAAAGGCCACGGGTGAATAAAATCGTTCTCTGGGCTCCCTCACCGGCTGCGAGCGTCAGGTCATCTATATGGGTCTATTGACCGGTTTTCTTAGGCTGAAAGGACATACATCCAAAGCATGACGTTTTGAGGCTATATTTGGGTTGCTTGGCTTAAGGTACCTACCTTTGTCGATTTGGCGAAGTAAGATCACAGCCGCGTTCAAATATTCGGGTGGCAAAGTTCTGACATGCCCCAAGTTCAAGTGCGCAGCAGAGGACGGATGGTCGAGCTTCATATCTTCCCCGTATGATTAGTGAGAATGGGAGGGGACTCCGGAGAATCTTCCGTCGATGCGGTGAATCGTGCCGTTAAAGTGCAACAGACAGAAGACTCCAACAGGCGAATTGCAGGAGACAATCCACGAGACGGAGATACTACGCCATCGCTCACTCTTAGCGCGGGAAAGGGGAAGTCTGTAGCCAGGAAGTCAACCTTTGAGAAACTGCCGGCGGGGGTGATTGAGCAGTGAGTAGTGGATAGTGCACTTCGATGCCATTGTTTTCAATGTTTTCATCCATATTGTCACTACTCTGACATCAATACCTAACTGACACAAAACCTACCTACATTTAGGATACTATATCTCGCCGACCCAAACTCCTTCGCGTCCCTTGTACTGCTCAATTCAGACTGGCGTCTCGCATCACAGTCGTCCCGTCTTTACGCGCATCAGCTCTCACGCTGTCACCCCTCCTACCCTAACATTGCCCATAGAGATCAGCACCCACATGAAGGGGATCTACCCAGACTACGGCGGCAGTTCGAGTTAGAGATAAAGCGAAACCTCTTTGAGTCTTACCTCCGGCCCAAAGAAACCACCGTCAAACTCATCTCGACCTCTACGGTATCATCGACTGCCTTTCCTGGTGGAGAAGCGTTCCACTTCTCTTTCTCCCCCAGCGGCCGCCTCGTGCTCGCCTATAGCTCTTCTCGCTTGGTCATTCTTGACGTCTCCTCGGCGGTATCAGTGAAACGGGAGTTCAAGGTCCTCCGCCGTCCAATTTCAGTGGCCATCCTGGATGATGCGTCGATTCTCGCTGTATTATCAACGGATCTTCAAGTTAACCTCTACAATCTTACTGGATCTCGGGTAAATCACATTCGATCGATTTCTCTGGACGATGCCCCTCGTACCATCGCACTATCCCCAGGTGCTTCGGTTTTGGCTGTTGCATACGATGGAGGGATTGAGGTGCACTCCCTTGCACCATATGCCCTCTCCACTGACCGCCGAGCGGTCAAATGCGATGCTGTGGACTCCTTGAGCTTCTCCCCCGATGGAACGTTGCTTTTGGGTACGACTCTCCACACGCCAAATCCAAACACTGTTATCTTATCAGCGCCACTCTATAACGAGATCGGACACGACGTTCCAGTTTCAGAGTTGCTGAGTCAAATGTGGACAACCCAAATCCTCTTCCCTAACTCTAGTCGTGACTGTAGCCACGCAACTTTCCTCCCTTGCGTGGCTGATGGGGAGGCGGGTTGGACTTTCACCCACGATAGGGTATTTGAGACATTCAGGGCTGTCCGTGTGGATGATTTGAGGAACGGGACAACATACTTCACCGGCCCTACTACCGAACGGATGCCTAGAAGCGTTCTGCCCTCTACGCTACCTGCCGCGAACGGCAGAGGGGAGCTAGTTGCCGCTGGCTTTGCAGGAGAGATCTGGCTATATGGTGTGCCTGCAGACTTGGAATCCGTCTCTGATATAAGCCAGTTAAACACAGATACAGCTGGTAGTAGTAGGGAGAGAACCCCTAGTCCTGGAGTCGGTGGGACAAATGGGGTCCCTGCGAGTGCGACACTATTCCCACCACCTCCTCAACCAACGACAGTTGAAATTGGGCAGGGGCCAAATGGGCCGCTGCAGTGGCAGGTAATGTGTGACAAATTCCGAAACCCACCTGCCAAAGGGCGACAGGTAGCAGCTGTTGACGGTTTGTCCGCGGTGCGGTGGGTATCTCAGGTCGGTGATGACAAAAACTACGGGACTTGGACTGGTGAGAGGCTCGTGGCTGTAGCGCCCGGAGGTGTAGACGAGAGGTTCGATAGTAGACAGGAAGGAACGCTACCCGTAGACGGCGGACGCGTCGTCATGTTTGATTTTAGACTAGGCCTTCGAAATGGTGAGAAACACATTGTGACGATCGAAGTAGGCGAGGGCGAGGCGGAACTGCTACACGAGGAGATGAGGGATCTTGAAGCGGAGGTGGCTATTTTCAGAAGAAGGACTGTGGCTAAGAGAAGGGGCGGCCTTGGGAGTCGGTCAGACTTCGAAGTGACAACGGGCACCACAACTTCGTCATCCTCTAGGAGAAGTCTGGCATCTCGTCCTGGGTCAACATACACTGGCCGAGTGCCCTCACTTTCGGTCTCTCCTACGAACGGACCACCAGACGGAGCTCCAGGGGTACGGACTAGCTCCATCGGAGACGATAGCCTGACGCCCTTCGATGAAATCCACGACGCGCTAGACCTTCCGTATTCCCACACCGACCCTAGATCTCGTACGAGTCTCCAGCGAGCAGCTACAGCTGTCGCTGCAAATCGGATCCATAACCCTCCTCGAATTGCTGAACCAGGTCAAGTCGCATATCTCCGTGCTGATGGCCGAAGAGACCCCCCCCACGAGAGTGATGCAGACAACTGGGTTCCGCCACCACCTCCTTATACCCCTAATCCTGAAACTCCTCTGCCCGAGCACCTCCTTTTAACGTTGCTGCCGAGGCGTACTGAGCCCTTACAACGGGTGACCGAGCCGCCGCCAACACCGGTACGCGCGCAAACCACCCTTGAGGGAATGACTCGAGGCGCGCTCCAAAGGACAAGGAGCACACTCGAGAGAGCAACGCTCAGGGCAAGACGAATAAGTATCGGCAGATATCCGAATGACGCCGCGTCGGTTGCAGCGGACGATCGGCTGCATGTTAACCATATTGAATCAAGGCCTGTGACCAGCTCAGCGGTATCACCGCCGGGAGGGGCTTTTACTGGAAATGTTATCCCTCGAAGACCTGTGGGCGCGAGCCCCGGCGTACGCTCTTTTATAGAGCCTTCAAGATCTCTTGCTCCCAACTCGCCATCCCTACAATCAATGCGTAGGAGCTCATACGAGCAAACAATTCGACCAGCGCAAGCACCCTCGCTTGCAATTACTCGCCCCAATCATCCCCAAATTCCGTTATCGCAATCATCGGCATCTTCATCATCCACAAGTACAGATCCCTCGCCAACCCATCGACCTAACAACTTACTCTTTCCCACCCAACTCAGTACTGGGCCCAGGCCCGGGACTCGGTCAGTCCCGGACCTTCGACAGAGTACCTCTGGAACTCGCTTTCATCTTCAAACGTATGACCAAACTATAACGCCTATTTCCCCTAATACTGAGCGACGCACTGTTCCTCAAAGCCGCCACTCGAGTTCTTCCGTCCGTGATTCCTCCCGCGCAAGCTCAGGAAGCTATATACTTAATGACCTTTTCGGGAACCCATCACAGCTTCCCCTCGCGGCGCAAGGTGCCACGACTCACTCACGTCCTTCACGATTCAGCAATGTCCGGCGGTCGCCTCGAGCGCCTCCACTACCTGACAGTTCCAATGTGTCATCTTCCTCTAGTACCGAACCCCAGCGACGAGAAACCTTCGCACGGCTTGATTCCATACATAGCGTCCCTTCCCGTAACGCTTCATCACGTTCGCGCAACCGCGAACCAGGAACGATGCCGCGTAGACAAACTAGCCGTGCTGGAAGGAGTGCGGCAATCAACATTAAGGAAGCAAAGAAGAGAGGCTGGGTAAAAAAGACGAGAGCGAGTAGGGGTGGTAGTGAGTGGGGCGAATCCTCTGCCGGCTGGACGGACGACACCAATGAAAGTACCGTGGGTACAGAAGGGAGAGGGGAGGATGGTGGAGGAAAGTGTATCATTATGTAAAGATTGCTCGATCGTTATGTTGGTATATGGCGTTTTTGCATGGAACGGTAAAGGGGTTCCCGCACGGTGTATCAGTCAACGAAGGCTTCTTGGGAACAAATATGAGGAAGAACTCGAGCCCCACTATCACACCCTTCATGTACGGGGCCCGCTCATGGAAGAAGGCGGCGAATTGGTTGCAGCAGCTATTTTAATATTGCGACAACCGCCTCAAGGCCAAGGTACTCATTCCCATTTGATACCCATTTCTCTATTAAATATCTTTTCTTTGTCTTCGTCAGCATCACCAGGCGAGAAGTAATATAAAGCAATAAATGGAGTTTATTTCCCTAGGTGACTTTTGCCACTGGTTCCTTTCCATTTCGATTTGGCGCGTTACCGGGTCCAGATTTAAGGGGGCGTAGAGTGCGATAGTCAATAGAAAGAGGTTGGTGTGTGCAACCCCCAAGATTGGAGCAGGCGAGTCCTCCACCTTTCGGCGCGAATTGAGTTGGTTGTCTCAGGGAGGGGCCAGTGAATATTTATTTAGTATCAAGGCTTCAGGCGGAATCTAACCCTCTCCTGTACCGCAAATTATTTTTAGCCTTATTTCCAGTTCTGGAGGACCTTTTTGCGTGTAGGTTTCGTTCCTACTCCATATTTTCCCTCCTCGAAGTTGATTGTGTCCGTGAAGGTTTTGCTGGTGTTGATCAATGGACTGATCCTCATAATTGTCCGATGACGTAAGCATTCGAACATTTCTCTCAAGCTTCGTGATCCTATCGACAAATGCTGGAGAGCACGTAAGTCCATAACCTACTCACCGATATATAGCCTTACAAGCCCTCTAATTCTTTCAAGGAAATGCCACTTTCGTTCTACACTCGATTGTTCCTACCATCATGTTCGAAACCTCTACGCTTACTATCCCAGGCTACTTCAAGACTTCGATTAAGAGCTCCTAGCAGCTCCCACCAACACCCTCTCTATACAAATACCTCTCAATTGCTTTCTCACCCACTGGTATATTGGCCAACATCCCACGCGGCTTCCATTCGAACGCTCCATGGTACACCATCTTTGCCCGCATCCCGCCCACCACACTCCAGAGATCGTGGCCCCGCATCGAAGGAGTTAACACAAACCGACTTTGCCTCTCTAGATGTCTTGGGGAAGATGCCTCCACCCACGACCGCTATTGAAGCTTGCCATTCTGACGGCTTCTTACTAAACAGTGGACTTCGCATCTCTGGTGGCGGCGCACTGCTTGTAGGAGGCGAGGCTTTTACATGGCGACCTTGGGAGGCAATGGGAGTGGAGAGGGAGAAGGGGAGGGGAAAGAAGCTTTTAAATAGTAAGGGTCAATGGGGTGTACCAACAGAGGCTTGGGGACTATTGGATATTGTATGGCCGAAACCGGGTAAGTCATTGCAGGACGTGATCCGCTCTTGGTTCGGGACTTAACTGATACTGCTTAGATCTGCTTATCTTAGGCTTAGGACCGAGCATGCATCCGGTAGCGCCAGAAACGAGAGCACATCTCAACGCCTTGGGGATCAGTGTCGAGGTCCAGGATACGCGCAATGCAGCTGCACAATTCAATTTACTCGCCACGGAGAGGGGTGTCGGAAGTGTGGCGGCTGCACTCATACCTCTGGGCTGGAGGGAGGGGCGGTAGAACTGCCCCTTTGCGGTTGAGCAATTAGACTTGTACGGGATACTTTCTTGAGCCATGGTATTTGAGATGCACATGTACGGATTATGGTACTCTGTACTTTATTAGGGCGAGGGAATTCTCGGCGTTCGGAGGATGGTCCAAGTCACGTGAACTGGTTGGCGCCAAGAGTACCCCATAGCTCGAGTTGACTTCACCACGAAACGCAAACACTCTTTTCAGTAGTCCCTGCGGTCCGCCCCTGCCTATCACAATCTAGTATTGCATCCGGAGAGGCGCCAGACAGAGTCTGCCAGTTGAGACTAGCCGGAGCAATGTCGCAACCACTCCTCTCCTCCGAGCGACCTTCGAGCGAACAGTCTGACGAGAACGCCGGCGCGGAGGATGCACTTCTCACCGGCGAACGTAGGGATGAGCTCAGGGATCGGAGGAAATATGGATGGCCTTTTTGGCGGGAAGTCGGGTTGTTCGTGTGGGCTATGATTGCGACCGCCGCCGTAGTGATCATCGGAGTGCTATACGAACACCAAGCATCAAAGGGCTCGGGCCCTACCTCTTGTGGAACCCCTCCTCTGGGCGGAAAGAGGAATCTTATATTCATGGTATCCGATGGGATGGGTCCGACTAGCCTCTCCTTAACAAGATCATTCCGACAGCTTGAGTTGGGACTGCCCCCGGAAAACGTTCTTGTGTTGGACAGACACCATATTGGAACGTCGCGGACAAGATCAACGTCTTCGCTCGTTACCGATTCTGCTGCAGGCGCTACTGCATTTTCATGTGGACTCAAGACGTACAATAGTGCGATCGCTATGCTCCCTGACCACACGCCCTGTGGGACGATTCTTGAGGCGGCTAAGGCTGCTGGCTACATGACTGGCCTAGTAGTAACAACCAGGATCACAGACGCAACGCCAGCATGCTTTGCTGCGCATGTCAATACCAGAGGGGAGGAGGATCGGATTGCGGAACAAGAAGTCGGCGACTATCCGCTTGGGCGTGTTGTTGATCTGATGCTGGGGGGTGGCCGATGTCATTTCTTACCGAACTCTACGGATGGCTCTTGTCGTGAGGATGAGAAGGATGTCGTCGCTCTCGCAAAGAAAAACGGCTTCAATTACATCAGTGACCGTGAGGGCTTTGACAGATTGCAGCTCGGCCGCGCGGTGACATTGCCACTCTTGGGGCTATTCGCGGAAACGGACATCCCATATGAAGTTGACCGCAGATACCTCGAATCTACATACCCTTCGCTCGATGAAATGGCGCGGACGGCATTGCGGGCGTTGACGGAAGCGACACAAGATAGCGATAAGGGGTTCTTCCTTATGATTGAGGGTAGCCGTATCGATCATGCCGGTCACGGAAACGACCCCGTAGCACAGGTCCATGAAGTATTGGCTTACGATAAGGCATTCTCTAGTGTACTGAAGTTTTTGGAAGACAGTAAGTTGGACGGCGTGGTAGTCAGTACAAGTGACCACGAGACTGGAGGTTTGGCTACGGCAAGGCGTAAGTTTGTCCTTTATTACACGTGTTTGGTCGAGCTGGCAAAGCTACCCTTATCTGCCTAGTCTGGCTTACGGGATTGGTCTGACTCATTTCGATACCACTATCTATGAGCCGTCAACTCACTGACCCATCCATATCCTACAGAACTGCACCAAACATATCCGGAATACCTCTGGTACCCCGAAGTCCTCGCCAATGCCTCACACTCTTCTGAAAACCTCGCTGTCCGCCTTAATTCACACCTCTCATCTTCGTCATCTTCTACCTATGACGCGAAACAATTCATCAATGAGACCTTACTTCGCAAGGACCTCGGCGTCGTGGATGCTACGGATAATGAAATACAGTTACTTCTCGATAACCCAGAGATAAGTGCTTATCTCTTTGCCGACATCATAAGCAGAAGAGCGCAAGTTGGATGGACGACCCATGGACATTCCGGTATGTCTCTTAATTTTTTTTTAATCCCCTCAATTTACGCGGGTGGATCGTATTCTCACAACCGCCTTTCCTAGCCGTCGATGTCAATATATATGGTTCTGTCGGTACAGAAGCTCTGAGAGGCAACCATGAGAACACCGACATCGGCGAGTTCATGAGGGATTACCTAGAGCTAGACCTTGAAAGCATTACCAGGAAGCTAAAAGAGCGGGGCACACAATTCGATACTGTAACTGCTGACGGCGAGACGGTAAGTTGGATGGGCAAGTTACCGGCGGATGGTGGGCGCGAGTTAGACAAACTGGATACATATCACGGTGATTTCAGAAGGCATAAGCATTAGGTGGAATGGGGGGTTTGGCGTACTTTATCAAGTCCAATTTTTTCCGCCTTATTTTTTTCCTCATCCAACAAAAAAAAAAAAAAGAAAAAAAAGGCGTATATATCTATTTATCTAGTCATCCAAATTTTTCAACTACCCAAAGTAGTAAGTTAGACATTGTAAAAATCGATAGAATTTTTTTTTTTTCTTTTCCCCCGAAATCCCCATCCCACATTCCATTTCACTTGACCCCCACCCAACCCAACACTTTCCAGCCAAGGGGGAGATTTTTTTTTTGGATTTTTTGATTTTTTTTTTTTAAACATCTCCATCCATCTACTCGGCATCTAGCATCTAGCATCTAGCATCCAGCATCCAACACACACACACCAATTTACTCATTCATTTAAAAAATCCCTTCTTTCCCAGAAAGCTTAATTAATTACTCCCCTAACCTCCCCCATCTGCGACGTTACGTTCCCGATTCCAAAAAATAAAACAGAAAAGAAAAAAAAAAAAAAAAAAACACACACTCAATATCCCGGGTTCGGGTTTCTGCGGTATTGCGGTGTTATCTCGCACTCGCACGGGTTTGGGGGGAAAGGGAGGGAAGGGAAGGGAGGGAAGGGGAAGAAAGGAAAGAGGGAAGGAGAGAAAGAAAGTTGTGTCGTCATCGTCTGTGTGGTTGGGCTTTTAATTACTGGGGAGGGTCATGTAGAAATAAACTAGTGGAAATGGAAAATCATCGGTCATCTTTATCAGTACTTTCAACGTGTCATTATTATTATTTAAAAAAACCAAAAAATTTCATATTCCAAATAGAAGTCCCCTCCCCCATCCCTTCCTTTTTACCCCCCCCCCTCCCTTTCACCTCCTCATCCTCGTCCTCCTCCTCCAACAATCTTCACAACAACCCTCCACCCTCACCCTAAAGCAATTCCCGGCTCTCGGCTCACACTGCGGCAAATACGCATTATAGGGCACGCGATCGCGTGGCTCGCGCGGGTCGTAGATGCGATAAAGTTGATTTCTCTCATGATCGCACTGGCGGGATATAAGAGGAGTGCCAGGGTGACCGCAGGTGTGCACCGGGATCACGTAAAGGCACATGTTTTGTATGTTCTTTGGAGAGCGTGGGGGGTATTATAAAGGAGGGCCACGGAGGTGGGGGACGTTGTGAAGGACGTTTTTTTTTGTTTGGAGGAAACGACGGTGTTGAGTTGAGAGGGTTCTTCCTTCAATAGGCCGTGCAAACTGCTGCTGCCCCTGTCCTGTCCTGTCTGGTTCCTGGACGCCGCAGCTGTTCTGGAGCAGGAGAGGGTGCGGTCCTCCACGACAACCCAGCGCTCTTATAAAGACGGAGCGGGGAGGAGGCTTCCCTATCTGGCCACATCGGCTTGCCACGAGGGAAACGCGACTAGAGGCAGGTAGCGAAGGCCCTCCAAGTCATCCGGCTGGAGATCGCCCCCAGCTGAACCGTAGAATAGATCGGCTCCCCGATGCACCAGCGCTGCCGATCTCGAAAGCGGATAAAGATAAGGAGAGAGAAGGGAAGTGGACAGACAAATGGCGGACGGTGAGGCAGCAGCAGAAACAGTTCACTCGCTTGTTGTCCTGTTTGCCAACCGAACGATGCACCTGCTCCTCCCGACTAACGGCTCCTGGCACTGGCTGTCCGCTCAGCAGCGGCAGGCGCAAGTCGTAGCTGGAGAGGCGGAGCCTGAGATAAGGCACAGGTCAATCAGAGGAGGGAATTTGCCTCAGACCAAACAGGCAATCGATGCCTCATTCTCTTGCTCCACCCAGACAGCCTGGGTGTGACTGGATGGCGGACGCAGATGCCATGGATGACGCAGACCGGGCAAGGAAGGCGGGAAGGTTAGATGATCCAGCGGGGATAGAAACCGGTAGCTCTTGTGGCCCTTGGGGAGAGGCGTATAGGAGCGGGAGTGCAGGCAGATAGGCGGAAGAGTCGTGAGGTTGTCTGTCTTGCCACTCGCGAGCCTTGGGGGGCTGGAGGGGGCAGAAGCGGAAACGGGAGTGGGGAGTGGGGAGAACATGTGTCTTCGGGGGGTGGATAGCGGCTGAGAGCCGTTTGCCTGATCGCTTCACCGTTCGTCGCTGAATTGTAGAAACCCACCTACCAACTAACCAGCCCTTTATCCCGTCTCCCGCTGTGGTGGGCTCCGTCCCTTCGTACTCAGCCTATCTATCTACGCTTCGTTGAACAGAATCAAGATAAGGCAAGAGGAGCAGCGATGCACAAGTGTGATTAGCATTTGCGAGGATACCTGGTAATGGAGAAAGGGGGGGTTTGCCGATGTGGAACGGCTATTGAGATTTTTCTATTGGCAAAGAGACGAGGAAAGTAATTTCCGCCGCAGCGTCGCCCTACCGCGAGATTAGGATCTCGCACAGTTCTAATCTGTATAGGCGACTCTACTCTAGATGCTCGGTGGTAACGCTCTGACCCCTGGTCAGTAGGCGTCAGTGCTTGCATGAACGTAGCGTTTTAGAGAAAGAAATACCTTCATAAATCAACACTATTGGGGCGGTATAGAAATATACCTATGTGCTGGGGGGAACAATGGAGCTACCTTCCCGTGAGAACAGCGGTAATAACTTTCCTTCAATCTTCAGTTAGATCAACCACCTCGATGGTCTTGACGCGCTTCCGCGGTGAGCTCTCCCGACCGGCTCCTTCACGCTTGATGGTAAACCCGCCGCTCGACTGTCTTGTCCTTCCTCCTCCCTCTTTCTTTACTCTCGTTTCCTCCCCAAGTTCTGCAAGCCTTGTCTAGCTCGTTGTACGCTCATCAGCCCAGCCTTGTTTTGTATTCAGCCGGGGTCCCATGGCGGGGGTGGACTCACACGAAGTCTCTGAATCTCCTCATCCTTTGAGAGCGTATTCTACATAGAGGTGTTAACCTAGAGCTGTCTGAAACCAAGAAGCTAGCTAGGAACTTACGGGATCTTGCTGGGTCTCTCTATCGTCTGCAATTATAGTGGCTGTCCTCACCGGCTCGCTTTGCTCGAGGAGAGCTGGCGAAGGGCTCTTCGGAATGCAACCGAGGATCTGAAGAGCACCTAAAGGGGTGTTAACCTGATTCGTAAAGGCATTGGAGCTTCAACAGACCCCTTGAGCGGTAGTGGAACTTGAACGAAAATGGCTGCCCGTATTCTCCGTTTAGGGCAGTATATTCGGACGGGGGGAGTGGCCCTGCCCTTGCGGAGCCATCGACACCCCTATTCAGTTAAAGATTAGATAGAATTTAAGGTATTAGGTACGGCTACATACGTAACGCGATTAGTAATTGCCCTTCCCTTAAGAGCTTTTTCTGATACTTCGCCGCCAATTGTATTTTTCAAGTCTGTTAGCTGAGGCCCGGTGTAGCCTCTTTTTACGACTCGTCTAAACTCCACGGTAAGTGTACCCATATCTTTGGCTGAACAGCTGCTGGTTTTATCTGAGGCACCTTCAACTATAACGATTGAGGAGCCCTTAGCGCTTTTGGAGGTTCTAAGGGGGGTTTAAAGGGGGCCTACCAATCTGAATGTCTCCAAATGCCATTTTAGCATCCATCCAGATGCCCCGATCATGGCAATAGTAGGTCATGGTCGTTATTGTTTCCGTCCACTCCCGATGACGGAGCCTACCTTCAGATATATTTCGCCCGGTCGCATACTGGCCGTCAGCGTAAATGGAGACGTGCACCCCCTGTGCATGATAGAGGCTGAAAGAAGGTTTGATGGTGTATCGGACAGCGAATTTCGACCCAGTCGACGCTCCGATGTACTTCTCCGCTGTTAGGACATCGTTCTGGTCCTCTCTATCAGGGTCACTGTACTCCACCAATGCCCTGTCATCTGATATAATTGAAACTTCGATTTCGTCGAGGATGGCCATAGAGTGGATTTGATGGTGGTTTTGGAACTGGAAGGAGGGGAGGGGGTGTCGGCAAGCGACAAGCGGGCTCCTCATTTGTTAGGTAACAATACGGCTGATACCTCAGTACTCCATAGTTTATAATAACACTCGGGTGTTTACATGGGATCTTTGCGGGGAACTACTCTGAAGATTGATACTATTGTATCCTATCCATACTTGGTTCACTCTTATTGTATTTCTCTATTTCCCCATGACTATAGAGTTGGAGGGTTCATTCGAAGTAGGCGCTATTTCCACCCGAGTTTATCGAGTATTGTTCTGAATGCATACGACACCCGCAATGAACGTCCCATCAGGTCGATGCCGGGGTGGATTTGAAAATTTATATTAGCTCGCTTCGGGGAGCCCATAGTGCCCCTGTTTGTGGGCTCATTGGTTTACATTTAGCTGTAAGGACGAAAAAGTGTGACTATCCCCCGGTTAAGGGTAGTCCGTCTACCGCTTGATTAGGCCCCTGAAGAAAGTTTCCCTCTATTCGTCATCTTCATCCTCCTCTTCGGCTTGGATGGTTGTTTGTGCTATACCTAATATTCCATAAGTGCATCAGCCTTGTCTCCTGGAGACCGTATTCCTCGTCTGTCTTTCAGGTATGTAGACGAAGTATAAGGTTTAAACTCACGGTCCAGATCTCGCTGCCCGCTTGTAGTGATTCTTCGTCCACCCTTCTCCTCATCCTGCTCTAATACGCCAATCTTCTCTAAAGCCTGCATAACCTTCCGGTCTACACTTCCGCTCGCATCGACATGGTGGCTGGGTCTGCTACCCCGGTTCTTTTGTCCGCCATGGGCTTTGCGGAGGCGACCGACACCGACGGTCTTACGGAGGTAGACATGTCGAGCTACGGAGGCGGCGCGAATGTAGAACCTGGTACTTGCGGTCAGTCGTAGGCGAGCCGGCGTTCTCGAAAAGGTGTGCATTGTGTTAAGAAGCTTATTGGAGATATAAAGGTGGGAAGTGAGCACTAGCAGGGGGCCCACCAGTCTATATTTTGTGGTGGGAGCTCTTTGAAATGGCCTGTCTTGACAGTATCAACCCAACCTAGACATTTTATTAGTATAGCCAACCATTAACCCGCGTAGAGCTATTAAAGCAAAGGTGTGTGACGATATCTGAGCTGTATTGTGGAGGACGCAGAACCGACCTGGGATGGGAAGCTTCCCCTGTCTCTTCAAAAATGCGGCATATGCGTCAATGAATTTCTGTGCCTGGAATTTGATGTTTCCCAATTAGCGATCATACAGGTAGATGCTATAGCCTATGTACGGTGATAGCAGTTCCACGCCTAAACTACTTGACGTACCTCGACATCACGAACGCTAACACCTCCCATGGCTGATGCTGGCTTGAGTGAACGTCGGAGAGATTGATGGTCTGCGTGTGTAGGTGCACAGTAAACGGATCGGAATTCTGGTGTGGAGGCTCATGTTCGCTAAACTAGCAGCGCTAGCCTAATTTAGGAAGAGGGCTGGAGCCCTAGGCGCAGTCTCAATACACGACTTGGAAATTTTGGGTAACATTGCTTCAAAGTTCTAGGATACTGTCGGATATCTATCAATGCTACAGAATGCCGGTCGCATAGAAAGAATAAGAGAACCGGAGCGCAAAAGAATAATAGGAATGCTATACAGCAAACTTCACCGGCCGCCACTCCCTCGTGTAAGGTAGTACTACTACTCTGATATCAAAGGGTTGGCGCCCTCTTCAGGCCGACGCAATACCTGACGAACAGCTCATCGATGAAGTGCATATGTCGAATCCCTGATGGGCGCTCCCGAGCAAACTCATCAATTGCTTGTTGCACTCCGTAATTTCTTCGCTCGATTAGATATGAGCATATGAAGAAGCCTGTGCGGTTGAAGCCGTAGTGGCAGTGAACACCTATCACCAAGTCCTTTTCGGGGCCCTTATGGATTATTGCCTTCTCTGAATCAGATGACTGTGAACTACGAGAAGTTCGCTCGGCAAGAAGTCCGTCGATGAGTGTAATGAAGTCGTTCACTTCACTTGGCATAGGGGGGATTTTGGACACAGTAGGGAATTTTAGGTATCTTACCCCACCTGCCTCCAAACCGTGGGGATCATATACTGGATTATCGTGACTGATATCAACGACATCTCCGATTCTTGCCTCACCATTCCCACCAGGCCCCCACTCCCCTGCAAATCGTTTAGGATTGTGCCTCTTATCAGCCTCTCGGAGCGTCTTCATAGCTCTGAAAATACCGCCTATTACACCACTGACTGGGATAACGCTCTCCCACTTTATCAGGTTTTTCACCTCCCACTTTCCGGTTGCTAGATATTGCAATTGCCAGCCGAGCGAGAGACGAGGGTCAACATGTGCAGCAAGGAAGTCAGAAATGAGCCCGGAGAGAATATGGTAACTTGACGGACTGTAGATTAAAGCATGTGATGCGGGGGCTGGGAGGATGGTGCGTTTCAATAATTTGCGGGGCTTTGGAATGTCGATCGAGGCCGAGCGAAGCTGGGCCTTTGGTGCATCTTCGCGTTTACTGTCGCGCTGGATGCCTGCCCCTCCGTCCTTTGTTGCTGTATCGCAGTTGCTTCGTCCCGGGCTCCCGGTTGAGGAAATACCGACTGGTGGGTAAGTGTCCCGAACACCACCCAACTTACTATCGGCACCACCCTTGCCTAAAAACTCGGCAATCTCCTCTACCTCCTTAGGCTTAGTAATGTTATCTGCCTCTCCAGCTACCAGAAGCACCGGGATCTCCAAACCACTCCAGACCTCTCTCCCTGGTAACCCACTTATGAAATGCACATCACCATCCTTCTGAGTTAACAAGCCCCCCACCATTCGCCTCCATACTGCTGTTTTGCTCTGGTCATTGAACTTTAGTTGTAGTTTTTTGGTCTCTATGTCTGCTTCTTTCCCAGTGAATCGTGCTACGCTCGCACTTTCTACCCCCCCGCGTCTATCCCATCTTCTCCAGAGATCAAATAATATATTAGGCACCCAAAGCAATCTCCGGATTGCCGCTATCTCTTTCTGCGATAGTGGGGAAGAACGTGGGCAGATACCCACTAAGCCCGAAACGCGGTCTGTAAGCCGGCTTGGGTGGGGCGATGTAGTAGAGGCTAGCAGGGCCGCAAGAGAGCAGCCCATACTGTGGCCAACGAGGACAATTCCTTGTCCTGCTTCGCCGTCCCGGTACTTTTCGATTACCAATGCCAATAATTCCACCAGAGCTTCGGTGGTGTATGCATCCCATGACTTTGGCTCAAAAGATGAGAGCCCACAGCCTGGAAGATCAATTCCTAGACATGGGGCAGGATTGGCTAGGCTTCTGAGTAAAGGGTGGAATTGTGAGAGCGAGCCCCCGAGGCCGTGGACGAATACCAGGAGAGGGAGAGGTGATGGTATAGTGGGTAGCGAGTTAGCGTTAGCGTGCGGGCGGTAGAAAACGCGAATAGAAGGGTAGGTATGGTTATGAATCGGCGTGGTAAACGAGTGGAATTCGGAGTATTTCTGGAGCAATGGCGGATCTGTAGCAACTGAAGAGCAGATAGTCAATTAGCGTTGAAGGATAGTAGCAACATGTTCACAAAACGAGACATACTAGCGCTCTCTGCTCTTGTAGAGTTGTGACTCCTGTTCGTCTGAACATTGCCAGTCTCATTGGTGCTTCGTGCGCCTTGGTTCTGTTGCTGGGATCTGCTACCAGAGTCCCCCGGAAACCTAGACCGAATGAGCCATAGGCATGGAACCATACCGCAGACGGCAGCTAGTTGTACCATTTCCCAGGTGCTGATGTCCCTTGTCGAGTCTGCGAACGTGCTAAAGAGGAGTGATATTATCCCTGTGAAGTAGTTTTGAGAGTCACCGACAAGATCCACCACATACTGTTGACTAGCCTTGACAGCTTCCACAGCAATACTCCTCGAAGATTCCCCTAACGTGGTTGACGTGGCTACAACACCAGCACCTGCGAATGCAAAGCCGTGCAACGCCAGCGAAAGAAGCGAGACCGGCCACATTTTATAGTCTCCTGTGGCTATAAAGGTTCTTCTTAATTTGGGGTTCTTCCAACAACCACGCATCCGGGCGGTTCGTCCGTCAGAGTACAACCAATAAACAGGCGCAGGTGATCCCCGGTGTTAGTCCTCTGGCCGAGCAGCGCCTCTAACACAAGGGCAGATGCACTTCTTCAGATCGCGGCTGACCCAAATCCATAGGAACCCGAGAGTCTGCTACTCTCAGTAAGTCTCCCGTTGTGGAACATGACGCTTGCGGAAATTATGTCCACGCCGGTCAGATCGACGGCCGTTTCTGCGGTGCCTACCTTTATCCTCGCCCTACTGCGGTGTAGGAAAAGTACAAAGCTCTACCGCCTGACGCCCGTTGGAACCTCGCCTGGATTGCTTACATACTAGGCGTCGACTGCAGAGGGTTTAGCGGTTTAGCGGGTTTGGCACGTGAAGACACAGAAACTTCCGGGATGGGACATTCTACTATGAAGTCAAGGATCATCGCACCCAAAGCCGTGCTGGACAGGTGTACATGCTGGTAAGCTGCAATGCGACGGGCGACGTAGCCTGCCCGGCCGCCATCTCTACCATACGGATTTTAGTCGCACGATAACCGAGACTAAGACCTCCACGCGCTGGCGCCAACGCCACCGAACCCCACTATGGAGCCTCATACAAGAGGGGCTCGTCCCAGGAGTAGATGCGGCGAACATTCTTGCCCTACCTGGCACGTCTCAGCGCATCATGACTCTATCGGGAGCGGCCGAGGCGCCGAGATACCTAGATTTCCCCTGCCTTCCGGATGACACAACGAGAGACGGGAAGCCAGTTCTGAATAAGTACTCGGCCATCGTGACGAATGGGCATGATTTTCCTGGAGCTAAGGTTTCTCTACCTAACCACGCATAAGATCGCTCCCTTCTTTTGTAGCGTGGGAGGAGGGCAACGCCACCGGAAATTACCCTGTTTCTTTTCCGTCGGGAGTCATTTATCTAATCGATAAAGGATTTAATCCGATAGGCTATGCTATATGCTGCTGGTGTGCCGGACCACCATGCCATGAACACGGCCCCCCACGTGGGAATATCGTCGGTCTGGTGGGAAGGCAATCCGTGCAAGTAATGAAACCGCGTTCCAACCAACTAAATAGGTCGCGACATGATCTCACTAACTAGTCGGGGTGATATAGTATGCATTGTGAGTCCTTCTGTGCAGTCTGATAGCTTTTATATGACCTCATATCACGGGGTAATAGATAGCTTCGTGTTGGTGCATAGATGAGGAAATATTACTGATAATATGTTTGGCTATTTCTCAGTGCTTGACCTCGCAAAAGCTGTCAAAGATGCCGTCCAGAAGCTGGGGATGCTGGGCTGGCAATTCAATACGGTTGGCGTCTCTGATGCCATAACCATGGGTGGAGAAGGTCAGAAATCTCTCTAAATATCTCGGATTTTGTAGTCAACTGACGACTTCCCAATTAGGGATGCGATTCTCCCTCCAAACGAGAGAAATAATCGCCGACTCTATCGAAACCGTAACTTGTGCTCAATACCACGATGCCAACATCTCTCTCCCGGGATGTGATAAGAATATGCCAGGATGTGTGATTGCTATGGCCCGGCACAATCGCCCTTCGCTCATGATATACGGCGGTACGATCAGGCCTGGATATTCGGAATTGCTTAAGAAGCCCATCAATATTAGCACATGCTATGAAGCTGCTGGTGCATTTACGTATGGCCGCTTGAACACAGAAGATGGTAAATCTAGTCCGTCAGAAATCATGACTGATATCGAGCAACACGCTTGCCCTGGAGCAGGAGCTTGTGGCGGAATGTACACAGCAAATACGATGGCAACGGCGATTGAAGCAATGGGCCTGACGTTGCCAGGGAGCTCATCAACCCCTGCTGAAAGCCCTGCGAAAATGCGGGAGTGTGTGAAAGCTGCTGAGGTTATCAAGGGTTGCATGGAGAGAAACATTCGTCCCCGCTCTTTACTCACGAAGGAGAGCTTCGAGAATGCAATGGTCATGACGATGGCTCTTGGGGGTAGCACTAACGCAGTGGTCCACTTTCTTGCAATGGCTGGAACCGCAGACGTCGGCCTCACCCTCGATGACTTCCAGCGTGTCTCTAACAAAATCCCCTTTATTGCTGACCTTGCACCCAGCGGGAAATACTATATGGCTGACCTCTATGAGATCGGTGGCACTCCCAGCGTTATTAAACTACTCGTCGCCGCTGGCCTCCTGAATGGCAAAATTCCCACGGTCACCGGTAGGACTCTCGCCGAGAATATTGACTCCTTTCCCTCCTTACCTCAGGACCAAGTAATTATTCGCCCGCTCTCTGCCCCCATCAAACCCACCGGCCATATTCAGATTCTTCGCGGCAATCTCGCACCTGGTGGCGCTGTCGCCAAGATCACAGGCAAGGAGGGCTCCCGCTTCGTCGGCAAGGCTAAAGTCTTCGAAAAAGAGCGCTTCTTGAACGCAGCTCTAAGCCGGGGCGAGATCTCACGTGGCGAAAATCTCGTCCTCATTGTCCGCTTCGAGGGTCCAAAGGGCGGCCCTGGAATGCCCGAGCAGCTAAAAGCCTCAGCAGCATTGATGGGAGCCGATCTTACAAATGTTGCACTCGTCACAGATGGTAGGTATAGTGGTGCTTCGCATGGGTTTATTGTAGGACATGTTGTGCCTGAAGCACAGGCTGGTGGCCCGATTGCAGTTGTGCAAGATGGTGATGTGGTTACAATCGACGCAGAAACTAATAGGATTGATATCAATGTCTCCGATGAGGTGATTGCAGAGAGACTGAGAGGATGGAAGAAGCCGTCTATGCCAGCAACAAGGGGAACGTTAGCAAAGTATGCGCACTTGGTTGGAGATGCATCTCATGGGGTGAGTAGCTCAAACAATATTCATGTATCTTCTGTTGGAGGGGTGCATGGTTCTAATGGTCCCGCGTATGAACTAGGCAATGACAGACCTGTTCTGAAGGGCCACTTGAGATCTTGGAAACTGGGAAACAAACAGGAGGGGTCTTGTTCTATAGATCAACTTGAGGGTTTCCTGTGCGAGCAGTTGCCCTACCAGGGAAGCTAACATCCGATTTACTCCCAATTGGGTTTTAGAGAGGTTACAAATATATACATTCCTTTTGCACAGATGAAAATGAAATGTTGGGTCGATACATCAAATGCACTTGAAAGTATAATGAATTAATCTTACTTGTGATTCCAGGACTATGGTCAGGTTAGTTTTTGTTGCTAAGAGGGAAAATTCTTGAACCAGGCTGGCAAACTGCCCTGAAATGAGCAGTACGACCCTCCTATCGATATGTCAGTGAGCTGCATGCTGCCAAACGATTTATCACGCTTAACATGTTAATATAGCTTCATGCACCCCCTTATTGTAGTGAAGAGACGGTAATACTGCGTTAAATCTCCAAGTGGTTCATAACGCAGAATGAATGAACCATAGCAGCTTACCTAGTAATAAGAGCCCATTCAAACTTATATCGCCCTACTGACACATCATCCAAACTCAAGGCTGCGGATTCATTTGCTTGGTAGCACGAGAGTATCTGATAAATGCGTTTGTGAAATCGAATCAGGCTTGCTTGCCCATTGGGCTGGCACCACAAGATAGCACCCGGCTGGGACCTTCAGATGCCTGTAGAATGTGGAGAACAAGCAGTTCAGTGGGTCCAGTATATATTTTGTGCGAAAAAATTAGGGTGGTTCTTGCCCTAAACGCAAGCGACAGTTTTGAAAACAAAACATAACACCACAGTAACATGCAACACCCCTCCTTCCCCTACTCAACACAAAACTTTGCCCTGGCTCTCAGCCACAGTGATCTCGCCGCTCTATACCCTACTTGGCCCATAAGCACCTTCATTTATTGCATTGTGTCTCGTTAATTATTGTTTCTCTGCGAACTCAGGATGTGCCACTATCGATATCACTACTACTCATCCTGTCACCACCAGACATTCACCGTTTTCTCGCTCTGTGAGAACGCAACTTTATTCACTAGTCCTGTGCGTACCTCTCAGGATCGGCGTGGAGATACTGGACAGGCACTGTCCAGAAATCAGGGGGGGTCACCCAGCTCACATCCAAGTCAGGCCAGACATCAACCTAGGCGTAGGCCTCCGGAGCAGAATGAACTGTCGGCCGCCAATTCACATCGGAGCTCGGCCGATCCACAGCGAGACCACAAGGTTTTTCCGGACATTGCCCATGGCGGAACAAACAACGAAGGTACCGATGCCGCTGGGTCAACAAGGCCAGCACATCAACAGCTGGGTACAGAGCCACCTAAGCTAGGAGGTATTTCTAGTAGAGATACACTAGCTGATATCCCCGGTTATGATCATTCGTGGGTTGAGCATTATCCACTACCACCACATATCCGAACACGAACACAATCCCAGGAGGGATTGCCTAAGGAAGGAAGGCTTGCGGGGCTTGAAGGAAGGTCGATCCCTGGGACGGGCATGCCACGAATGAGCTCCTTGCCATCTGTTCTAGAGGTAGCCAGTGGCGAGGGCGGACGCCATATCCGACCTGCTATGGACCTGCTTGTGAGCCGTAAGCGGACTGGAGCCTCAGGTCGCAAAGCTAATGGAGCAGACCCACAAAACATACCAGGTTCTAGCATCGAGTCCGGTATTACGAGCTCAGCCACCCAGAGCATATCTCTAACCAAAGGTGGTGGAGTACATGGCCGAATACCTACCACAGTACCAACCGCGGTACAATCGGAAGCACAAAAGATAGGTGAAACTCAAAATATCAAGGGCAAGATCAAGGGAAGGAGACGAGGGCGCCTGTCAGAGGAGAATAATGGTACTAGATTGGTAACAAATATAGATAGGGTTGCAGGCGTTCTTGCATTAAAAAAGTCTTGGGCAGATATAATGGAAGAAGAGGAGGAAGGTCAGAATAAGGGGCTTAGTGCCTCCGGTGCTGGATTTGAGCCATCAGGATTTGGACAAGGAAATAAAGTAGTGACCGAGATAGGTTCAAAGCCGGGTACTCGAAGTCCTCCTCAGATCCTTGATAGCGACGCCAGCAACCTGAATAAGTACATTCAAGAGGGCATAAGTGAGAATGTAGACACCATGGTGGGGTCAAGGCCGAGCTTGGTCAGGAGCAATCAGGGTCCCCAAGCTTCAAATGCAGACCAAGGCGCTCGACTGGATAGAGGGGTATCTCCAGTAGATCGCGGGAGACGGTCTGCAGCTTTAACCGGGATGATATATGACACAGTCAATAATGCCCTAGGTGGGGCGCGTAATTCGGCAATAACAGGCCACAGCGATCCCCCCAGTCCTGGCGACTTGGTGCCTGCAGTCCGACAAGTTGTGGTAGAGAGCCGGTCTGGGATGGTTCAGCAGGGGATCAAAATTGGTACAAATGTACTGGACGGCGGGCTAAGATTTAGAGAGCCTTCAGCCTCTCTCGAGGCTTCGCCAGTCCTATCGCAGTCAACATCAGCGGCGACAGAACCTTTTCCGAACTTTGACGACAGCCATTTTGTACAACTGCAGACCACAGACTCCAACCTCAGCATTGTTACGAGATCAGCAGGGGATCCTCCTGATGGAACGGAGGACGATCAGCCTCTTTTGCCACACGAGAAGCTTAGTGCCCTTCCAGGTTCTTCGGAAAAGCCCCCCGGACGAAATGGGCGCCAACCTAGACAGAATCCGCGATCCCCATCTATTGGAGAGGACCAGGGTGCAGTTAGTACTGCTAAAGTCGACCGTCTGGGGAATAGTGAGCACGAGATGGGGTACATCTTGCTAGGTAATGAACGACTTGAGATGCCGACTCACATGCTGTCTGTATCTTGGAGTGCCACCAGTAAATCGCCACAACCTGGGCGGGCGAACACCAGCAGGTCCGAAAGGGAGAGCACAGTATCCAGAACACACCTAAATCAAGTGGGATATAGAGTAGAGTCAACACTACAGCTTAGGAACAGAAACGGAGTGGAAAGTTTAGGGGGTGGCAGTGATTCCAAAGGGAAACAATCAGATTCTATGGAGTCGGACCTTCTCCTAGGCCTAGACGCGCAGGTGCCATCAAGCCATAGATCAGTGCCAGATCTAACAAAATTAGATACTTCGTGGCCAAAGCTCCATATGAACCCTGTTGGGAATCCCTCAGGGAGCGGCAAGGGGCGCACTACGGAAATGCGAACTCAGCAGAAGAAAGATACTTTGTCTCTGAGAGGCGGTGGTGAGGGGACAGATGATGACAGGACTCTGGAACGAGGTGGGTCAGCGGACACCACAACTATGAGATACCACATCTTGGCTCAGCCTATGCCACAAAAAGAGGCGTTAGTGGCTGCACATCAAGCTCTAATCCCAAGGGCAGATTCTTCAATGGAGATATCTGGAGCACCAAAGGCTTCCAGTGGAGCAACTCAACGATGGGTTCCCGAAAGAACAGTTGTAGCAATGACCCCCGCCAGCAACCGGAACTGGATTGAGCGGCTAGGGCAAGCTCCCGACTTTGAACCTGTAGTTAGGCTTCAAACCCCGGGATTTGACCTCTCCACTATGTCATTCGCCGAGCGTCTTCGTGCGCCAAGACCCAGAGACCCTCTTCCATCAGCTTGGATGAAACAGCCGTCTGAGTTAGATTTAGGAAATCTTAAAACCGAACCAGCAAGTGTCTTACCAGCTACCACAGGGTCTATTTCGCCGACGGAAATACTGTCTCCTATTAGTCAGACTGGTCCATCAGCCATCCAGGGACGTAGCCAACACCCAAACACGAGTCCCACTGTTGCAACAAGGGTAGAGAGTTTGGTAGCAATACCAGGAAAATTAAGCAAGACAAGAGCGAAGAAGGCTACGAAAATAAGCAGCTTGCCAGCAAAGGAGGGGAAGGAAGGGAGGACAGCTAAACAAGTCACACAACGACTGTCACCCGTGACTGAACATGTTGCTTCAAAAGATGTCGCACGAAACAAAACGGGTGCTGAAAACCCTATAGGGAATGTGGGAAAGTTAGATAAGGCCAAAACTGCTGTAGCAATTCCACGCATTGATTTTACACGACCACTATATAACAGAGCAATCACAGGGAATCACGAGATGGTGAAGGTAGCTCAAGGAAGGATGAGATTAGGAGCAACGTCACCTCAGATCAAAGGCCCGCAAGCACCACCAGATGGAAAGACGAAAGGCAAGAAGATCAACGAACACCAACAGAGACCGAGATCTGCGACAATGATTCCTGGACCAATCACTCCTGGCGGTACTCTACGTTCGGACAAAGTAACAGCCAGGGACTTTGGAGTCATCTCACCATTGAAAAATTACAAATTAAAAGTGACAACAACGGAGTGGTCAGAAATAGCCAGCAGCACCTCATCCCTAGCTACTTTCATGACTGCTCCTGAGTCTCCTATTCTGCCATGGTCACCGAACCGAGACCGCTGGGGTGGCCAAAGTCCCATAGCCCCCCAATTTGGCGCACCAGATATGTCACTCGAGGATTCCTATACCCACTCCACTGCTATTAGCACGGCAAGCGACCCAAGTGATCACCAAATGGTTTTGTTACGTGACGCAGACAACTCACCAGCCACAATAATTGCTGAGAGCCCGTCCACCATGACAGAGAAGGCTGGAGAGGGAGAGTACCTGACTGTAAAGGCGAGACCGGGTAGTGCTGGATTGTCCGTTGAATTCCTGCTTCGCTTGGTGTCTGAACTATCTCCTGAGAGCTACAAGGATATCTATCAGAAACATCCAAGTGAATTGGAATCACTGCTCCAGTTGAGGCAAGCACCGAAAGCATCCAGAACCACTACAGGGTCCTCTACCAGAACAGTGTTGCCACAGCCAACTCCATCAACGGTTTCAACCCAAACTGCAGATTTAACGCATACCACTGAGAGGCAGGATTCGAAAAACGATTCCGACCATGAAACTGTGTTAACAGAAGCTCGCCGCGGAAAGAAAAAGGCGGTTACATTGCTTCAAGAGACACCGCATCAGACGAAAGAATACGCCGACGAAAGGGATCAAACAGCCACTAAACAGCCATCCAAAACCTGGCAGGAGCTACCGGCCCAATTGGAACAGAATCCGGAAGTATCCCAAACGGAACGCAAGGGAGAGGCAGAGGCACTCACATACCAATTCTACGGTAACTTCAGCCAACCCGAACGAGCCAGCCACCCCAAACCACAGTCAGTCAATCAGGCATCCATAGTTGATTCTCCAGAGCCACACAACGACCAAGGTCTCCAGAATAGCGCAAATCCCAACGGTAATGATTCGGCAATTATCGCCCAAGGTCAAATCTTGAGCAGCGCCGGGGGCAGGAAACCCACTAAGAGATATGCGAGAAAGAAGTTTAACCGTCATGTAGCAGGTGATGGACCTACTCCAGTCGCAAGACAGCCTGTAGCCTCTTCTGAGCTAACCGTCTGGAAAGAGTCTTCGCAACCGGCACAAGGTGTTGGGCCCTCAGCTAGGAGCTGTTACCCAGCCCAGGCTAACCCCCTAGAACCCTCTTTAGCAGCATATTATCCCTCCACCTTAGGCGCGACACATAACGACTCCTTCACCACCAAAGGGCACATGCCAACGATTGAGCCTTACACAAGAAGCCCAACTGGTCTGCATGGAGCCGCCACCTACTACAATCCGACACGCCTTTCGTCCGTCCGAGTACCCGCTCGTCCCCTCCCCTTATCAATACCAAATGCCGTTACCGCAAACTCTATGGCTCTGCAGGCCTGGACGGGACAGGCCTTTTTCTCGTTGCCTACCGTTTGGATGGATTATTATGGGAAAGTTCATTCTCGTAAGCCT
The DNA here is from genome assembly GCA_021527025.2 of Geoglossum cookeanum. Taxonomy (NCBI): domain Eukaryota; kingdom Fungi; phylum Ascomycota; class Geoglossomycetes; order Geoglossales; family Geoglossaceae; genus Geoglossum; species Geoglossum cookeanum. Next base: position 125,338 of record JAJDFF020000034.1, read on the forward strand.
GCGTACCCTAAGTGTAAATGGGTGGGAAACGAGATGAAGATTCTTCCCAAATCTAAGAGGGTTCTACCACCAGGATGTACTAACCAGGAGGCACCAGAACCACGAAATGAGCATACACAACATTCACACCCGCAAGCTCACGCCTATCAAAAGTCCGTAGGTAGCCGCAGATCACCAGAGCGAAATGCGGGTGGAGGTGGTAGAGTGCCAGGACAGGGGAGTAGAACATCAGGTTCTTTACCAACTCACTGGGTTGGTCAGGGTTCGGCGCCTAGCCAGTTCGGAGAGCCTGATATGGTCGAAGGCATTCCACACAGGCCGGTTGAGATCGTTACAGGATTCCTGCCTTGCAAAAAGGGCGAAGTGACACTAGCGGTCGAAGATCTCGTCCAAAAATGTCCAAAGTGTGACCCTGATTATCTGCACGAATCCGATCTGTAGCCGCGGTGGACGGGTGACGAAGGTTGGCGCTTCCTGGATCATTCCCCTTGGTCTTTTGTATACTAGTTAATTGGGGCTGCCCGAACTCACTTAGGTGTCTTATTAGCAGTCTATTGAGATGGAGGCGTCTAAAAGTCGCAAAATTCAAAGAGGCTATATTCAGTTACAGTCTGGGCCGGTTCATATTTGAGCAAATGATCCCATAAGGGTCAAGCCGACTAGGAAAGCAGGATAGAATAAAAGGTTCGTTTCAAAAATACGTGGTCCACGGTATGTGGATATCAGTGACATTTGGTTAATTCCTAAGAATTCAGATGTGAGCAAGATGAGAGATGTAGGCACACTTGGAGTCACGCCCCCTTTGAGCAGTCCCCTAGGGAGTGGAGGGCATGAACTATGAAGGTCCAAACGTTTGCTATAGCAACGACTCCCAGTACCAAGTGTGGAGGCAACTCAGTCCCCAGCTAGATCCATCGCAAAACGCGAAAGTAAGCCAGCCAGTCCGGTAGAGTTCGTCAGATGTGCCAGCAAGGGCAGGAACGACTGAGCGGGAGGCTGCAACAAGTAAACAGCTCCTACTCCCCGTAGAAGCAGAAGACGACGACTCGTATTCCCTTCCATATCATCAAAGAGTCGAGAGGCAGAATACTAGAGATCGGCATTTCACCAAGGTTGGGCCGGTTAATTTCATTCGTCAAGTCACCTGACCTGCGAGGTCTGCTAACTAAACTGCAGAGCCTGCAGCCCGGCGTCGCGCTTTTCCAATTCCCATCTCACTGCTGGGGGGGCAGACTGCAAGATCACTCTTCTCTCGATACTATCATGGGCAAAAAGAAGCGCGGTCATCCGGATGCGGAAGAGATTCTTGCCCGGCCATGGTGCTACTACTGCGAGCGTGACTTTGATGACTTGAAGATTCTTATCTCTCATCAGAAGGCGAAACACTTCAAATGTGAGCGATGTGGGAGGAGGCTTAATACTGCAGGAGGTGAGCGGCCGTTCGAGCCAGTCCCGGGGACTAAGTCATGCAATCAGCTTTCTTTTACCAAGGACGCTAACAATTGTTGATTGCGTTTCCAGGGCTCTCCGTTCACATGAACCAGGTCCACAAGGAAAACCTCATGACAGTGGAGAATGCCCTTCCAAATCGCGCGAATCTCGACGTCGAGATCTTTGGCATGGAGGGGATCCCCGAGGACATACTTCTAGCGCACAATCAACGTGTTCTTAGCCAACTGCAGCTTGCGGAAGCTCAACGGAGAGCTGCAACAGGAAACCCTGCTCCGGGCAGCGGGGGCAGCGCTCCCAAGAAACCAAAATTTGAATCGCCCGAAGAATTAAAGAAACGGCTAGCAGAGCACAAGGCCCGAATCGCTGCCCAGCCGACCGCGGGCGGAAGCAGTGGAGATGTAACGCCCCTCGGAAGCCAGAGCCCATCTACAGGCCCAAATACAAGTGGTTTTGTACGCATTGCTCACTCCCTCTTCTGACTCTCGCATCTTTACTAAGTTTGTTCACAGCAACAAGCCGGCTCTCCAGTTTACCCTTCACAACAGCCAACATACGGAGCTCCGCCAAATACCGCGAGCTTTCCACCATATTCACCCCCGTTTGGCCAACCCCAAGGTCCATACTCAACCCAACAATCGCCATACCCTCTACCTCAGCAAGGGTTTAATCCGGCTGGCCCACAGTACCCTCCAGCCCATCAATACCCCCAACAGCCGCAATATCCTTCTCCAGCAGGACAACCCTTTCCATATGCTGGCCAAACAGGGCCCTCTCGGCATTTCGGGGCTGCTTCTCCGCCGCTACTATTCCAACAAAACCACCAGCAACCGCCGCAAACGCTTACACCGCCTCTAGCCGCATCTTTACCACAACGACCCAGTAGCCTCCCCGCGCCCCCGGGACTTCCCCAACGACCGGCTTTTGGCGCGCCCCCAGTCAACGCCTTTCAAATGAGGGAATTGCATCAAACCCCTAACCATGTACCTCAGTCGGGTTATGGAAATAGCGCGGGTGCGGGCAATGCAGTCCTTTCTGGGCAAGGATCTCCGAATTCGCATCCTCAAGGCGGATGGGGTTCAGCACAGAATGGAAATGGCTTATGGCCTGACTCGGGCATACAGAGTCCAGCGACACCTGCCGTTACCAATGCTACAAATGCGCAAGGAAATGCATCTGTTGAGTCTCCTGTCCCTCTTTCTGCCAATGCAAGCTCCGTGGACGAACTCATCTCAGGTGCGGCGAGAGCAGCAGACAACGCAAAAGCTAGAACTGCTGAGCAGCCAGGAGAGAAGAAGATCAAGAAGGAGAAAGAGAAAGACAAAGCAACTAAGTTGGTGTATTCTGACAATGAGGTCAGTCCCGAGGAGAAGATGGCGAGGTTGCCAAGGTATGCATTCGCTCCGAAAGATACAGGAAAGCTTGCGGTGGCAGATGTCACATCTGCGGTAACTGGTGCGGCTTCAAAACCTCGCGGCGTTTCGGATTGAGAGGACTCAATATGTGGTGCTTCGTGTTTTTGCGATTCCGCCAAGTTTGTCACATCTCTGGCATTTTAAGAAACTCCAGTTGGGCTGAAGCGTCCGCCAGAATCGTTCGCACCTTCGCCATCCGACGTCTTCTTTCATGTTGCTTCGAAACCTTCAACCGCTAGATCGCTCGCTCGATTTCGCAGATACCCTGCAGAGACAAGTGCCGATGCAGCTAAGTCCTACTGGCATTCTCATTCAAATGTTATCTAAGCTTTCCTTACATTGATGTTCTGCAGTTGCATGAGCTCTGAAAGGGGGCAGGACCACCGCCGGAGAACAAATTTCGGTGAGTGCGTTAGCTGGCTTGACCTGATGGAAATGGGAGATCACTGATGGTTTCTGTGGGGTAAGAAGCCTGGATTTCAGCAGGAAGCCTGTCACTTGGGTCGTTGGCGTAGCTTCCCCAAGCCTGTATGCTACCGCTGCCTGCCCTGCCCGTAAGTCCAAAATGGTTGGTTGGTTCATTCTCTTTTCTTGCTAGTCTTTTATGCTTCCCAGTTGCAGTAGTATAGTTGAAACGGGATCACCCAATCAAGTTACCCCGGATGGATGTCTGTAGGTGAAGTCTCATGCTTGGGTTCCTAGCAAAACGGAATTGCTCCTGGCAACAATGGACTCATTTTCTCCTTTCCCAGCTGTGTTTTGATTCCCATCAGGGTAGGAATGAGTGGTCGAAATAGTATTAATGTTCTTGTTCCCAAAAGATCCCATCATCGTCCCACCCATTCTAGTGCGTGTCTGCCTGTCGAGGCGAACCGGGGGCCGTTCGTCCAAAACCAAATCCCAACCTCAACCCCCAGAAGCACTCCCACACCTTCAGAATCGAGTCAATTGAAGCGCAAAATTGAAACCTTTTGGCGACGACGCCTTTCCCAAATTTCCCGATACCGTCGCGCAATGCAGCACAGCCCGATTGTGCGTTGCGAACTGGACTACGTAAGCTATACTCTAGACTTGCCCGCCCTCATCCCCCCTTAACCCTAACGTCGACGCTCCATTAGCCATCTCTCGCCGCCGCTCAATAAATCTCTCAAGCACTGTGCATCATCTGTACCTCAGCCTGCCCCTTACGTCTATGCAAACGTCCCTACCTTATCTGGTGCATCAAGCTAATGCAATGAGCCTCCTGGTACATATAGGACCCAAAAATCTAGTGTCCAGTGCCTAACCTCATACTGGTGTTGAAATCCTCCCGGTAGTTTGTCCGCTTCTTCCCTAGGGGAATTCTGTCAGACCACCGTTCAAGGTTCACGCCGTCGGCTGCCAAATGATTTGACATCGAATTTGATCATTTCCCACCGAAGCCGGAGGAGCACTAGATACGATATTTAGGATATGACCTATAGCTTTGCTATAGAGTCAACACTTCCTCTTCTACCGCCGTATCTTAATCGGACTCTAATTCTATTTCATGATCACAGTGTCACCAACTTAATTGCCAGATGGCGGTGGTGGTGGATGAGCCGGGCAGAGTGGGGAAGGACCTGTTGCCTGGATCCTCTGATAAAATATACCACGTCAAGCTTCGTATTCCGTGCCCACCCCCGCGTGTCGGCATGCTAGTAGTTGGGCCTTTGATGGCGTTGGAAAAATGGGAGTATTAACCTGTCATCAACCGCTAGTCCATCGGCCTCATCGGGGGCCTCGATATCAGTACTCTGGATTTGCGATTGTCAATGCACCTCCTCACCATCCTCCATAAAGTGCCGACACCAACCTATTCCATCAGCGATAGCACCAAGGACAAATTCGAACTGGGCTACCTGACATGACCCCACCGATATCTCTTGAACTTTTTCATGGTCTCCTTCCGGCCAGAACCAATCTCCATTGGTCGGGTGTCTCGCCCATTCACGCATTATTTGCTTATTCAGATCGGACGGCCAGTCCCGCGCTAACATGTAGCTCGTATTTTGCGACGCTCAGAGTCTGGTTTCTACATCGGCTGATGTATACTGCATGGGGGCCTGACTAGCTCTGTATTCTCTGGCTATTTCTACAACTTGGGAGCCTTTGGATATGTTCGTGCTTGACTACTGGCCACTTTGGGGGAGGCCGGACAACGCACAACTCCGGCTCTTATGTTATGAAGAGCTTGACGTTTTGCAACTACATATCTCACCCGTGTGAAGTCTTATAGCATACCAGAAAGCGAGCGGTTATGAGTCCAACGTTCCATTCCATTTCAGTTGAAAGGCCGTCGAGGGAGGGAAGAAGCGTTAAGAATAGTTATTGGGATTACCGAATACATCAGAAGCGGTAGGCGTTGATACTACGATCACCAAGCCCTAATATTCATATCTCAATGCAAAATCCCAATTCAACAAGTGGGAAATTACCCCAAAAATATCACAGCATTCCCCAGAGTAGTTAACGCCATTTACCCTCGCAGCAACTCCAAAGACAGAGCCAGAACCAAACTCATAGGAATCTACATTTGGGTTGGCGAGCTGGTTTTCCACATTGCAAGTCACCCTTTTAGTTGGACAAAATAAACTGATCCTAGATTCACCAACTAGCTCTAGGCGGAGCCTCCAATCCTCACAAAACTAGACCACACGGTTCTGCCACCCGCAGGCTATCAGCTAAAATTTTCCCATTACATCTCGGCGACAGCGGCTTCCTTCTGGACTACCCCAACAAGAGACGACGGGCCTGCCCGTCCACGTCGTCAACAGCGGCCCTAGGCACCAACCTACGCTCACCGAAAGGGGGAACGTAGCACGAAATCACCGCAGGACCGATACGACCTGAGCAAAGCCTAGCGGGGAAGGTAGGGGGGCGGAAGGGGAGATCGCACTGGAGAGCTAGCCTGAGGATAAGGAGGGACCGGAAAGTGGCCGCGGCGAAGTTTAGAATGGCCAGGTCCACACGTCAGTGGCGAGTAGGTGGTAGGGGCAATTTCTGCCCCGGGGGGTTGGACGGAACCCGCATGGTGAGCGGAGAGGAGGCACTGCCAGCAGGAGTCTTCTTGGCCCAATAAGTTAGCAAAGGAATACAAAGAGAAAACTTTGGCAACCCGGTGCCTAGTCTCTACTGCCCTCAGGTGCCGAAGGCCTTTAGATAGGGCATCGGCAGGCCGTTTACGCTCCCGCATGAGCATGAGGCGGCCGGAGGAAGGGGCAAGATCAGCAGCCACTACCAGGAATTCATGTCTCGGGGCCCAGTTCTGTCTATTGCGCCTTGAGGACCCGGTGGCACATCGCTAGTTCATCCCCGGGGCACACCCTTTAGACCCAACTCAATATGCGCTTCGTCGATTCCAGTATGCCGTGCGAGTAGCGACCAACGGCACCAACAAGAATGAGGAGTAGAGCCGTGAATAATCTCCGGGCGGATGAGTTACAGACCCAAAGCGGGGCATAGCATCAGGATGGGCTCAGTACGCTGCGCTGTGATTGGCTGTGAAGCCCTTGATATCCTCCCCTCATTTGACCAAGCGTGAACGCCTGTCACGGATACGATCTCCTGTATTTTCGTGGCATTATCAGCCATTGTACTGTTACTTGGTGCTAGCTCTTCTCTATCGACAGCGATGGCGAAGGTACCGGGTTCTGCTGCGGGGCCGGACGGTCTCCCGGGCATGTATAGAGAGGAGTGTATATAGCTTCATATTGACTCGCCTTTGGTGATAGGTTGAAATAGCCAGGTTCATCTTTAAAATAAGTTTTCGTTGTCAAAACATGACGCAAATCCTTACCCTGCTAAAGCGGCATTTTTGTTGTCTTGTACTGCCAAGCTCCAGCAACAAACCACAGTTGACAGCCTCGCATCTCCACATCATCCCCAAGAGCCGGTGCTCCAACTGATAAAAAAAACCCTACTCTAGAATAGCGGTGAGACGGCTCCAAGGCTGTGCACGCTGTATTCCCAACCCTAGCGCATACAAATCAATCCCCCGAATCGATAACGTGCGATTTCAAAACCGAGTTTGCCAACCGAAAAGCATCACACAATGGCCGACGTTGAGATGGATATTGACCAACCTGCTGCTGCCAATTTCACACCCAAAACGAATAGCAACGATACCCGCACGCAAACTGGTGCTGTTGCCGTCCGCTCAATTGAGGGCTGGATCATCATCGTCACGAATGTACACGAGGAGGCTAGTGAAGAAGATCTGAACGAGCTTTTCGGAGAGTACGGAGAGATCAAGAACCTGCATTTGAATCTAGACCGGAGGACAGGCTATGTAAAGGCATGTGCAACTCCACCACAGCTCTAGAGTCCTTAGATTGTAAGGTCACAATACTGATCTCGACTTTTACCATGTTACTCAGGGTTATGCACTCATCGAATATCCCACTTTATCTGAAGCCCGAGCCGCAATAAATGGGGCAAACGGCAGCAAACTCCTCGACCAGACCATATCAGTAGACTTTGCTTTTGTGCGGCCGCCTCCAGGCAATGCGGGCAAGGGCGGTAGGGGCGGTAGAGGAGGTGTGAAGGGTAGCAGAGGTCGGAGCAGGAGCCCCGGGATAAAGATGAATGACGAGAGGGGAGAAGGGCGATTCGACGATGCATGAGAAGGTAGAACGTGGTATGGACCTGGTGCGCAACTAGAGAGCGACAGTTGGACAGTTGCAACGGAGGGACGGCCTAATTCGGAATGCCGGTGTGTCCTCTACTCAGGATATACCGGCGTGCATTCAATGGCTCTATGTGTAAGTGCCGCGCTCGAGAGATTTAAACTGCCCCATCAGCCTGCTAAATTTGCTTGCGCAGAGTGCCGGTAAAACACTCAAGTCTGTGCAGGTGTCTTCGTGCCATACCTTCTAAATAGAATACAATTCTTCCAGCATGCAGCCTAGAGCGTGAACAGCAAGCTTCGATCCCCTAGGCACATTGAGCTATCAGAGCTCAGCAGAGAGGGCCACTCTGGCAGGTATCCCCAAGACGCGTCTGTTTAGGCGTTCTGCCTCTCCATTCTCGACAGCCACTACCCACAGACACCACAGAACAGACATCCAGACACCCACAGACATCCACAGACAGTCCAGTTTGGAATCCTCGTTTCAGAACCGCTGTTAGGCGATCGTGTCTGTGCGCAAAACCCTATCTCAAGGTCTTCTCCGACGTCGATTGCTACGACACCCAGCGCCCACCATACACGGATCTGGAGATTTCGCGTTATTGTATTCTGACGACTCCTGGATGTGGCGGGTTGTGGTCGTGTCTCTACCCCAACAGGACGCTCAAGACGATGCCCAAGACCATACGCTCCAGCTACCCTCCAGCCTCCCGCCCCTCACCACACACATTTCTCCACCACATGAATTCCACTGCGGTCCTATTTACTCCGCCTACTACCACAAGCTGGCCCCTCAATCCCTGGGGCTTTGACCACAAGCCCTCCAAGTGTGCCAAAGAAGCCCACTATTCCAATAATCACCCCAGAAAAAAGGAAAGCTAATCAATGCGCGCTCCAGGCTGCGGGGCTACAGATCGTGGGGTTGGTATTTAGCCGTCCAGTGTCTTTCTCCCCTCTTATCCTGAAGGGAAAAAAAATACTCAAAAACTTTAGACCCAGGAGAAGATAAAAATTAAAATCAAGAAAGAAAAAAAAAAAAAGGAACCCAAGGGAAATTTCGCCACTCGCCGCGGCTTTCGTCAACAACGTTCCCAACAAAGTAGTCGTAGTCTCGTTGCTGAATCGATTTGAATTAACCGCTGAATCTGGCCCCGTTGGTTAGGGGGCCAGCTTTGCGACCAAAGTTAATTTCAAAGACGAGGCGCAATAATTCCACGCCTATTGACCCCGCTGTGAGAGGGCTAGTGGCTGTGCTTATTGTTGGGTCTTTTTGAGGTGGAAAAGAGTTGGTGTTTGTCGGTGACAGCCGCAGCAATGCCATTATTCAGCTCTTGAATTGTATGTATGAATGTACATGTCCATACACAATTGCTGCTTCCAAAGCCACGATTGGTGGTATTGGGGTGCGGAGAACCCCACGACAAACCAAAACCCTTGAAATCTTGCCTCTCCCTCTCTCTCTCCCCCTCCCCCCAACAAACCAAGAAAGATATCAAGCCTTACTCCAACCTACCCCTCCTAATCTTCCCCTGACCGACTTATCTGTGTTGCCTCCGTCCCAAGGGTCCCCCTTCAGCTGAAATGACCGCGTCGACTATGACTCTGAAGAGCTTCCCTTGTCCATATTATTTTCAGGATCCGCAAATATCCCAACCTGCCGCATTCGTATCTACCAGCAGCAGACAAGACGAGCGGTCACTTTTAAAATCCCTATGCTTATGCGGAAGAGTCTTTCGTTGCTTCGGATACGTCACTGTTTTCTTTTTTTGTTTTTCATTGCCCACATTTGGGGCATGTCCCAATAGTTGAAAACAATCACTCTCGTGGCTGCCTACCACAACATGGGTCCATCCATCCATAAAATCTTATGAGGAATGACTGCCTGCGTAGGGCACCCTGTGAGTTGCTGGCATTCGTGGTTTATGCAAAGGACGGGCCGCCATTCCGGCCCTGGGCGGTGAAGCCCGAGCGGATAAGGGGTGTGAACGGAGTTTCTCCGGAAAAGTCCTTGGTGGATTTCCAGCGTCGCCATGCACGGCGGGAAGCTAAAGTCGCCATAACAAAAAAGAAAATCTTGGGATGACTAAGTACTATCTCCGCACCCGGAAAGTCCTCGGGACAGCCAGAATAGGAAATGACTCTGTAGGAAGCGCGGTAGGCAAGCACACGAGGGGTGGGGGCTATCACCCATACACGCCCCGAGTCCATGCACTCGGCGACGTCGCGGGGAACTGCGAGAAGGGGAATCCTTGGGGAGCTTGGCCCGGTGAGGACGAGAACGAAAAATCCATCGACCACTGATAGCTAATCGCCGCTTCTTGAAAATTGCTAACCGGTTGACCGCGCCCCAATTGCGGGCAAAACCTCACCGTCGAGTAGGGCACAGCAGCCAGGGTCTTTGTCGTCCCAGGTTTCAAGACCGCACTCTCCCCCCCCCTCTCTCTCTCTCTAGTAGTAGAGTACGAGGTCAGAAAGACTACCGATATGCGACGTGAAACGTTCGCCCAAATGCTCGCTTGTGCCCCATGGCACTGGCCGGCGGTTGAGCGCCAACACGCCGCGCTTATATATACTTGAACACACAAGCTGTTAGGAAGCAACAACAGCTAGGCGCCAAGTCAAGTCAAGTACAGGCTGCTGCTCGGGGGGGTGGGGGCGGGACCGCGCAAGCCCGTACGCCGCGATCGCGGCCCTGATCACAGCGCATTGTTTGACAGGCCGGCCAGCCCACACGCGCTCTTGCACGCCGCGATGAGGATTCCGACATGCGACTGCGACATTCAGAGCCCAACGTTGACACACGGGAAGATCTCGCTTGCTCGGTCCGGTCTGGGCTGTCAGCTTTGGGTCAATCGGGTCGAGTCGATGATGACAATCTCACGCCCAGAACGCCGACCAGTTGCCTGACGCGGCTGCCACGGGACAGCCTCAGCTCTTCCCTGCAGCGGGAACAAGCCAATGGGATCTGTATCGTGCACGTCAAAAGGTACCTATTGTCGAGGCAGTTCAAGCTTGGACGACCCCCAAGGCGCAGCTTAGCTAAAGAGCACGGGGGGCCGTTGATCTCCTGCCAGCTTAGTCGAAACACTCTCATGATTGCTAAGCAGTAGAGGGATGGGTGACTCGTGCCTCGAGGATCTGTCATCTACCACCCTCTTTCTGGCAGAAGGCATAAACGAAGCCTACGGTGCTGCCTCGCCGCAGCTCGTGGTGCGAATTGTTTCCAATCCTTGGACAGGGGCAAGGGGGTCAGGTGACGCAAAATTCTCCGCAAGCCCACGGCGTGAGAGCGGTTTCAAAGGCCTCGCGGCTGTGGCTGCCCCTGGGGCGAGCAGTCCAGGGAGCAAAAACCGGTTGCATGTACGCAAAGCACGTCTAGTTGACCCCAATCGCGATCGGTGGGGCCAGGCGACCCTGAGCATTGTACCCAGAAGACAAAGTAGCGGTAAGGGATGCTGGATACAGCACGCACACCGACGTCTGTCTTGAGCGAGTGACGTGTGTTAGGGCTTTGCCGCTCCAGTGCTTGATTGTACGAGAGGACCAGCTAAGCCCTCAGAGAGGGCAGAGTACCCTTTGTACTAGCAGAGGGCTCCGACCATTAAGCTTCCCTTCCGTCCAACCACAATGGCCCACCAACATAGCCGCTCGAGGCGGATGGCAGCACTGTCCGATTGGGGGCCAATGGGCGACGAGCGACAAGAGCAAGTCTGCCCGCCCGCGCCTGTGAAGGCTAGTTGGGAAAAGCGCAAGCGCAAGCGTTCTATGCGTCCGAGTGGCATTCGATGGGTCCTGGTGCTGCCCATGTACGTAGAACAGAACCGGAGAGTGGCCAGGCTGGAGGAGCTGCTGCTGCACGCTGCACGCCACGGGATTGTGCCGTGGGAGGGCATGTTTCGAGCCCAATTAACCAATGCACGCTCTTATGAGCACGTAGAGAGGCGACAAATGGGGAGCCCGTTCAATTGCAGCTGCGCTGTGGCTGGGCTCGGACGTCGCTCCAAAAAATAAAAAAAGGGCAAAGGTAAACGACGGTGAGCTTCGTAATTTGCGTGCGTCAGAGATTCAGCTGCGCGCCCAGGCTAGCTAGCATATCGGGGGGAGGAGGGCGCGGGCAGTGGGCAGTGGGAAGTGGGCAGTGGGCAGTGGGCAGCGGGCAGTGGGCCATGGGCCATGAGCCATGAGCCGTAGATAGTCGGAGATATGCCGTACTGAGAAAGGACAGAGCAGCAGCAGCAGCAGCAGCAGCAGCAGCAGCAGGTCCCACCCAGAGGAACGGTAAGGGGATGGGGATGGGGATGGGATGGAATGGAATGGGGATGGGATGGCTGGAAGCTGTCTCGTAGCCCGTTTTGGCAGGTGGCTGTTCGGTAGCGAGAGGTCGGAACGGTTCTTATGACAGCAGCAGCAGCAGCAGCTACAGCAGAAGAAGCAGCTACAAGCAGCAGCAGAAGGAGCAGACAGCAGACGGACAGCGGACAAACAGAGAGGCGGCAGCGGAAGGAGAAGACGTCCCGTTGCCGGGCTGCTGGGCTGGGCTGGGCTGGGCTGCTGCACTGCTGCACTGCTGCTGCTGCTGCTGCCGCACCGCTGCGAGGGAAGAGCCTGGTAGTGGTGGTGGTGGTGGTGGTGGTGGTGCCTGTGTGGGCTGCGTTGCGCTATCCCCGCCATCGACACCCATACTTACATACATCGTACATGATATCCCCACTCACATTCACACCCGCATGCCCCCCCCCATACCTAGTTACGTGCATACGCCCCCAGCTACGAGAAGTCAAATTTAGGCCGTTACTGCAAGGCTGCCGGCCCTGGTCATCGTCCGAGTTTCTGGGCCCCCTCCTTGCGACATTATTTCGCTTTCGCGGCGCTTAGTTGCATCAAACTACCAGACACTCCAGAGGCCCTGGGATGGCACGGCCCAGCAACACTGCCCTTTTGATCCCAGACTGTTTTATCGATGAAATGTCCTTGGGGGTTATTTGTCATTTTAACTAGAGGGTAGGCCGTAGTTCTTCTGTCGTTTCCTCCGGAGCTAGGTACTGATCCTCGGACTGGCTTTGTGCATTTACTGGGGTATCGAAGGGAAAAAAAAAAAAAAAACATTACGGCCCACCTAGTGATGGGATGCTTATTTATCACTCTACCCCTCCAACATATCAATTAGCTATATGTTACGTCCGGTTTCCCTCTTGAAAGTGGTATAGCCAATCTTCACAATTCTTATTTTGCCACCTAGCATTGGTACTCTTTTAAGACCCCCCTCCTGCCCTCTGTCCTTCACTTCTTCACCCCTCTCGTCTTCCTCCCCGAGACGGCTGCAGCTGTCGAAACTCTATCCCGCAGTCCTGGCTCGTTCGCAACCACCTCTAACATCGCCATTCCAATCAACGAGCGCACCCATGGTTGAGACTCTCTATCCCACCCAGATGACGAGGATGGGCCAGTTCTCCGATCAAGACTGGATTCCACCAAGTGCAGTAAGAACCCTACTTGCATTTAGGGCCCCCAAACCGCCGCACATTCACCTCACCCAGCACCGTTCTCGCAAACCTCTACAAGTGCACTGAAGCTGACTGGCGCCTACAGACAACATCACTGAATCCACTGGGCTATTCTTTCGATACTTCATTCCTGTCTCCGTCATCCTTGTTGCCCCAAGACTCTCCGGTAATCCACTCAAGGACTCCATTCGTAAGAACAAGCAACAGCTACAACACCGTTGGGGACGTGGATTATCGAGTCAAGCAGGATGCCGTTGAGGACATAACTTACTCCAGCCACCCGCAAATCACAAGGTCACCAACTCCTTACTATGGTAGCTTTGGCGTCTCTGAGGTCAACACGCCGAAGAGGAAGAGATCAGATCACGTTCACATTGCGCCAAATCCTCATCAGTTGAAAACCCATCCACATGGCCGCGATGATGCCCCCACGCACTCAAAACGGCCACGACGTCCAGTAGCTTCTAATGCAAATACGGCAGGAGCTATCGAGCTGACAGAAGAAGAGCGCCTCCTCCTCAGATTCAAAGATGATGAGAGCCTGCCCTGGAAGGACATTGCCCTGAAATTCCAGACGGAGATAGGGCGGAGTTTCCAAGTTCCAGCCCTCCAGATGCGCTACAAGCGTCTGCGCGAGAAGCTCCGCATCTGGTCTGAAGCCGATGTGCGTGAGAAATTCCCCTCCAAAAAAAGGTACCTCTTCAAGCTAATTGATCCCCGTACTGGCAGATTGAAGCTCTCGAGAAGGCACGTGAATACTGGGAACGCTGCAAGTGGGAGATAATTGCCACGAAGATGCACACCGACTTCGGCGTTGCAGAGAAATGGCCGGCCAAGTCGTGCTACCGCAAGTGGACCGAGCTCCACCCCGGATTGGATGTCCCGAAGGAGCATGGAGTACCTGCGGGCACAACTGAGAAGGGATGGTACGAATCATCGGACCGAGAGTCGCCAGAGTTCATCCCATCTGCTTGACGTTATTTCCTCCAGTGTAATCAACCCACAAGCTGTCTCTATATCTGGCGTGGCGTGTACAAGAATGCGGGCGGAATTAGTGAGGAACATTGGGCGGCTCCCTTCTTATTGTTATTCTGGCTTTCTGTTTTATCTAGATTTATCCGGCGTTATACGGCAGTTACATCTGGGGGTTGACCGACCGACCGACCGATGGGACAAAGACACACTACACACACGCGCACGCACAAATGGAAGGGGGGAAAGCAAATTCCAAAAAAAAAAAAAATTTGGGCCAAATGCATTCATCTACACAGTCATATACATATACATATATAATAAAAGAAAGCAAGACAGAATTCCCCCCTTCTCTACCGACGTTTCTCTTCCTGTCCCTCTGCTCTCCCATTTCCCGTTTCCCGTTTCCCGATTGCGGCTTCTTCCGGATTTCCGGTTCATGCACTCGACACTGCACGACGCAAAAAGATGCAGGATGGATGCAGGACGGGGGGAAGAGGGGGGTTTTATTTTTATTTTATGTTTTTTATTTTATTTTTATTTTATCTAAATAGCAGGTTCGGGGGTGGGGGGGGTGGTGGGAAATTGCGCGGGGGCGAGAGAGGAGGGAGAGCGAAAAAGATTGTTATTATTGTTATTGCTATTGGATTTTATTGTTTTTGTTTTTGTTTTTTCTTTTCTTTTTGGGATTTGGGGGAGGGGGGAGAATAAAAAATATGGGTTAAATGGGATTAAATGGGATTAAATGGGATTAAACAGAACCAAATCAATATCCAAAAAACCCAAAAAAAATTAAAATAAAGTAATGGGAGTGAATGCGTAGGTTAAAAGAAATATATAGGCAATTGAATAAGTAAATAAATAAAATAAAAAAAAACAATTCGGCACTCATTTATTTTTATTTTTATTTTTATTTTTATTTTTATTTCCGGCGCATAGAGTGAAGGAAATTAGTTATTCATTGGTGAGCAACCCAAAAAAAAAAAAAATTAAAATTAAAATTAAAATAAATTAAAAACTGCCCGGGAGAAAGCGAAAAAAAGACAATAAATAAATAAAATAAAATAAAATAAGATAAAAATTCGGCGGCGTTATCGTAATGGACGGGGCACCCACTGCCCCACTTTTTACCGTTGTTGTTGCTGTTGTTTTTGTTGTTGTTATTATTAGGCCTATATTTTAGTCATATTGAGGGCTTTGATTTGGGCTGGGTAAAACAGTGTCAATCATATCGATTCTATGCCACCCTCCGGCCTCCCCCCCCGCCGCCCCACAACAAGTCACTCTGCCAAGTCACTTCGCCCGGTCTTTTTGTTGGTCGGAATTTGGGATTCGGGATTCGGAATTCGGAATTCGGGATCTGTGTATGGTCGTTTTATTCGTTCATATGCTTGGATTCTGTCGGCTTGTCTATATGCTCTGGTGTGAAATGGGAGTCGTGGTGTTTGATGGGTGCATGCCTTGGATAGTGCCTTGCCCTCTTGCTCTACAACTAAACACCCGGCACCCAGCAACCGGAACTCAGCGCCCAGCGCCCAGCGCCCAGTACCGCTGGAGCACCATTCCCATCATCAACACAAATTCCCGCAAAGAGAGAATGTAGAAACCTGTCCTGCAGAGACCCCTAGCAGGAAGCAATGTGCTCCGGCCGCCGTACACCGCTAGTCAAGCAACTGACCACCTGATCCAGCGGATTTTGCATGAGATACCGGGCCAGAACTTCCTGACAAATCCCAGCCAATGTGACCAATGTGCTCAATGTGACCATACACGCCTTGGAAACCAAGAAGGAGGAGCAAGAGGAGCAAGAGGCGGAGGATGAGGAGGAGGAGGAGGGCCTCCGCATCCTGATGATCAGTCTGGGTCTTGTTGAAAACGGATAAACTCCGGGCCGATGCCGGCAGCAACAGCAACAACAGCAGCAGAAGACTGGGAGGATTCCGAACGCGTGGTGTAGTACATGTACACGCGCACACTTACACACCTACACACACACACACACACACGCATACATGTACACTCGCACTCACGCACACACTTACGCACACATACACATGCGGTTAGGAGGCACGGTGGCAGGACCTGGAACGCGGGAATGAAACGCATTTGTGGGCCTTGGGGGATTGGGTGATGCAAAGACCTTGCAGTGTGGTAAGGCGGACACCTGAGCTGTTTCCGCCCCCCGCGCAGATCTGCTGCTTGCATCTCCCCTCAGCATACGGGTCATGCAGTACATACGTACATAGCAGTTTCCGGGTGAGTTTAATCGATTTTAGATTTTTGCACCCACTTTCTGCCGATTTGAAATGGCATCGAGCGCTGCGTGGGGTTCGCAGTTGAGAACAGGCACAATTGGCTGGCGGCTGCAGATACAATACTGCTGGCTGCAGAGTGGGGTTTGGGACTCAGGAGGCTAATCAGTCATTTCCGGGGGGAGGGAATGGGTGGGATAAGCAGAGAGAGAATCAAAGCAAATCAAATCAATGCTTAGGGAATCTTATACCCGATTTGTGGGGTGAGGTGAAGCTCAGCTAAAACTCCTACGTAGCCATGCGGGTCTGTGGAGATGTCAACAGGCAGGATAGATTGCGGTGCAGATGGCTGACATTTGTGATCTGTTACATTGCAAAAACCGGTTCACTCAGCAGCACCCACAGCTCTTTCGGGAAGGGGGGGGGGGTGGTGGGAGGAAGAGGAGGAGGAGCATGATCTAGTGGAAAGGGGGGGGGGGGGGGGGGGTGGGGGAGAAAACCCAAAAGGTTTCAAAAACCGCAAACAGTTTTGCAGTCAAAGCCCCAGAAGGGGCGGCGGCGCTCCCCAAGGGGCTAAAAAAAGTTCC
>JAJDFF020000035.1:0-85349 GCA_021527025.2 Geoglossum cookeanum
GGGTCCAATTAAATATTGAGCGACCAAAAATATTGTATTTAGCTCTATCTATCATATAAACTACTTTGCAAGTCTGCACGACCATTGGTTGTTGGGTTTCGGGTCGAAAACTGCATTTTGGTGAGGTGGTCGAACACTTATTGGACCGGACTGTACAGTGGGGTCCAGGAAGTGTCCGGACACCGCCAAAATCAGTACTTGAAATACTCTACCACAATATTTTATGGTCGCATAACTGTAGAATAGATATTAAAAACTAGATAGAAAATTAATATTTAATTGGCCCTTCTTCTGCCAAAATACAAATCCTAATCCACTTCTCCATACTATCAATACATTTAAGGTAATCAGCTGTAGTAAGAGATGCCCATTCCATTAAAATAGCCTCTACCATTTCCTCTCTTGAATGAATTTGATGGCACTTTCTATTAATATGTCGTTTGACTATTGACCAGACATTTTCAATAGGGTTTAAATTAGGAGATTGAGCTGGCCACTATTTGCAAAAAAAGCCTACTTGCTGATGATAAGCTCGATTTGCTTTGGTATTGTAAGGGTTGCTTCCTGCAGGGATCCCTAGGGTGGTTATGGCAAAATGACACTATCCGACTAGCTTGGGCGTTGACAGCATGGCAGCAAGTTGATGTAGACATGTGTAGGCTTAATCGGAGTGCCAGGTTCTATTGAGGGTCACTGACAACCTGCTGGGTAGGCTATAGGTGGGTACAATATCAGAAGGCAAGAGGATCAATTCTAGTATATAGGAGAACTGATCGCTAGCCTCCTTCTGAGGCTCAGCCGATCAACTAAATACATGTCACGAACGTAACGTAAGAACCATAGCACGGGTCTTGAGGAGATATAGTAATGTGACGGCTTATAGTAACGATAGAGTAGCTCCGGCGTAGCGCAGTAATAATGCGTTTGTAGAGGCAATGTGTTATCACGGTAGTAAAGAAGCAATTAGCAGGAGTGCTCTCGGTATTGTGACTTAGAAGAACTAATCGCTGCCTATTTTACTATGGGTAGTGGGCTGCTTAAATACATAGTTTTGCCAGCTCTACGCCGGCTGCCTTGCCTCCCATTGTTCTAACTTCTGCTGGTAACGGCGATATCGTCAATGGGGTGTTCCTGCTGTCTTTGTAGCATCGTTTCTATGGCATGCTGCTTTCGTAGCAATGTTTTTGTCTGATAGGAACTGTTTCCGTCATGCATCTAGATGCGCTTGATGTTATATGCTTGCGGAGAATGCTTGTGGTTGCTTGCTTGCGGTCTCGTCGTTGATGCGGAGGACTGACGTCGTTGAGTTTTCTGGAAGTCGTAAGCGGTTTGAGTAGTCCGACGCGGCTGAGAGCTGTCACGAATGTAGATTCCGGGCACTTGGAAAGCAAGGTAGGACTACTTCTATTCGACAATTCAAAGCTAGAGAAGAGAGAAGGTATAGAAGGAGGCCTCGCATTTATATACATAAGAAGAGGAAGCTCTCGAACCTGCCACGAATTGTCACGAGCCATGCCAGCCGCGGTTGGGCCTGCCGGTTATGCTACGAGCGGTAATGGTTCGCGGTTGGTCTGTCCGTAGGTTCGTTGGGTCCGTAGGTTTGTTGGACCCGTAGGTTCGTTGGGCAGCGCAGTTGAGGTCCATGTAGAGGCTTACATCATGGTTAAGACTGTGTAGGGGTTCGAGAGCTTTGTGCGTGGTTCATGGGTCTGGCGATGAGCTCATGCGGCTCGATGCGGCTCGTGGAGGCTAGGTCGGAGGTGATCGGAGGTTCGTAACAAGAGCCTCCTTCTGAGAGCTTCATTGTCAGTGCCTTACATGTAGGTTCCGGGTGCTTAGAAAGCAAGGTAGGACTACTTCTATTCAACGATTCAAAGCTAAAGAAGAGAGGAGATATAGAAGGAGGTCTTGCATTTATATATATAAGAAGAGAGAGCTCTCGAACTCGCCACAAACTGTCACGAGCCTTGCTAGCCACAGTTGGGCTCACTGGCTATATTACGAGTGATAGTGGTTCGCGATATGATCTGTCCATAGGTTCATTGATCAGCACGGTTGAGGTCCGTGTAGAGGTTCGAGAGCTTTGCACGAGGTTCGTGGGTCTGGCAATGAGCTCATGCGACTCGATGCGGCTCGTAGAGGCTAAATTGAAGGCTCTGGTCAGGGGTTCGTGACAATACAGTAATGGAAACCCTACAAAGTTACCCTACTATGTAGCATTCCTGCAGCCAGCACAGGCTACTGACAGGTATAGTGATATTGTGCATTGTCCTCAACCTAGTCAATTTTTCCTTCATCTTCAGGATTTTTCCAAACATTGTCATAAAAAAGAAAATCATATTTTTTTAAAATGGTTTCTCAATAAATATGTTGATCCATCTTCCCATCCAAAATAACCAATGGTCCATGGTAATATCCAGAGATTACTACCCAAACCCCAACACTTGTTCTCCCACTTTTAAAAGAAGGTTTTAAGTTCTTTTCTTTATAGGCTTTTCCTTATTGACGCAAGATCCAAACTACTTGTGAATTTTTCCCAACTTCAAAAGTAGATTCATCTATCTAAATAATTCCCTGCCAATCCTCAGTATCCCAATTTTCATACTCTAAACACTAATGAAGCTTTTCATTCTTATGTTTTTTACTGAAATAAGACTTTCGACATGCTTTATATCTTCTAATCCCAACTCTTGCCAAAATTTTTCTTACTGTATTAACAGTAAGTTGTGTACCGCTTTTACTTGGAGATGCAAGTGTTAAGAGGGATAGGAGGTTTTTGGTATCCGTAATTATATAGAGTTTTTGTCAATTTTGTTTGCTAACTTTTAAAGGTGCTTCAGGTCATTTTATTGATTGTAAGGACTTATTAGGGAATAGTTTCTATTGTCGGATAATATCATTTCCTGTTGACTTTAGGATAACTTCGAGTTCAGTGATTTTTTGACAGGAGATTCTAGCTCGATGAAAGGCAATAATAGTAGTTCGTTGGATTTCTATTGTCTCACAACGACTCGACTTTGGTTTGGATAGCATTGCTGAACTACTATAAGAAATATGAGAAAGTAATGGATTTAAAATTTTTCAACACCTTTTTCAGCTACTAACTAAAATTGATAAGGTGTCTAGACACTTCCTGGACCCCACTATACAAATAAGAATAAAAAATAAAATAAAATAGGGTAAAATTAAACGAATAAATAAATAAATAAATAAATAAATAAATAAATACCCACCCTAATCACATTAATTAATTCAATTAAATCAAATCAACTGAAAGAAATTTTTAGAAAAATTTTTTTTTTCAAGGAGGAGGAGAGGAAAAAAAAATTTAATTTATTTATTTATTTATTTATGGAGGGGTGTTGTTGGGACTAGAGAATATATGAAGAAAAAAAAATTTTTTTAAAAATTAAAAATTAAAAAATTAAAAGATTAAAAAATTAAAAGATTAAAAAATCAAAATATTGGAAATTGGAAATTGAGGATTGCCGGATTGCGGATGAAAAAGTAAAAATAACCCTCCCCCCGCTAAAGACACAGGATAACCTACCCCAACTCAACCCGACTCTAGCTCTCTTTTCTCTCTCTCTCTCTCTTTAACCCACGCCGCACATGTACATCCCTCCATCCTTTCTCCCTCCACCCACACAATACACACACACCATGCAGTAATCCCCCACCACCATCCCTCGCTCCTTCCCAAAAAGGCCAAAAGACCCCAAACAAGACGCGTAATGGTGCATAATAGAGCGTAATAAGTAAGATGGCTGGGTGGGTAAGTGGGTAAGTGGGTAAGTGTAAGGAAGATAAGGTGGATAAAACGGCGGGTAAAGCGGGGGAAAAAAAGAAAAAGAAAAAGGGACCAACCGACTGACCGGGGGAGGAGGGTAGGTAGATAGTAGGTATGTAGATTGGGGGTAAATGTGTGTGCCTTTCTTTGATGGGAAAAAATATGCCTTGGGGTGGAGTTGGATATATATTTATTTATTTATTTATTTATTTAAAGGCTTTACCGCCTTACAATTCCCCGGGTATTATGTTCCAGGTGGGAAAAGAAAAAAAAACATCAACATCACTTATGGGGGGGGGGGGGGGTTTGTGTGTGCATTGGAATTGGGATGGAAAAAAAAAAAAAGAACGTTGTTCCATGTCTCTTTTCTCGATATATTGTTATCGTCACTGTAAGAAGGATGTATTATATATATATATATATATGTATTGGACACCCTCTCCTCTTCTTACTCATGGTAAAAAAATAAGTCTCCTGAGAAACGTTTGTAAAAAAAAAAAAAAAAAAAACCTTAAAAATTAAAATAAAATCTAAGCTTTCTATTTCTACTTTGCTCGATTGATGAAAGGATGCTTTAGTGCCTCGCTAGGCGTACATCTCTTCTCGGGGTTGAGGTTGAGGCAGCGGTCCAACAAGTCCCCAAACAGGTTCAGTTCCTTCATCTCCCCTTCGCTCATTCCCTTCGCGGCTGAGCTTAGTCTCATCTTGAGGTCGCGGGTCGGCTTAGCGAAGTTGAGGATCCTTATAACATCCTGTGGATTTGGCCATGGGTCAGCTTCCCGCTTTCTGAATTCTGCCTCGCCATGAGCCTCCTCTTACTGGAGCTAGACAAGACATGCAGATATCGGGTGAAATTAGTGGCAAAACTTACCTTACCCGTCAACTTATCCTTCTCAAGGCTTCTGAAATTGAGCATCTCATCAAAATGCAAGCCAGCAAACTGAGCGCGTCGCAACATCTTGTGACTAAACTTACCCCGACACTCCATGATTGAACGGAGCATCTGGTTGTTGGTTCGGCCTGTGAATAAGATCTTGCCCGTGTAGAGTTCATATAAGGTGCAACCAATCGACCATATGTCAATGGCGAAGTCGTATGGTATCCCCAAGACTAGCATAATGTCAATACGGAGCTTTTTGTTGGTTTGTTAGGGGGTGATTCTCGGTAGGGGACCACCTACTAATTTCAGGTGCTCGATAGAACCGACTGACTAGGTAGGGAGTGATATCATTGTCCGCAGCGTCAGAGGCTGACCCAAGGTCACAAATCTTAAGCACGTTCCTTGTCTCGTTAACCTAAGGCGTTCATAAGTGTCTGACTTTGTGTTACCAAGTGGATGCGCTTGACTCACGAGGACATTGTCTGGCTTGAGATCAGCGTGTAGTATATTACACTTGCGTAAGAGACTGAGTCCAAGAAACATCTGTTGTGCGTAGGCTCTGACGGCTCTCAAGTTGATGCCAACGTCACGCCCAAACTTCTTCAATACTTCGCGGAGATTAATACTGCATTCTATCCGTAAGCGGGGCCTCTTGGATGTCTGACAAGGGAAACGCACCTCAAATTTTCGAAGACCATGCACAGGTGTCCCTTGTGCTCAAAGTACCTCTCCAGGCGGATCATGTGTTTCTTATCCTCCGGGTCCGCATGCTGCAGCTTCTGCAGTATTTCAATCTCTTTAATACCGGCCTTCTTCCTGTAATAAGGTGAGCTGTGGTGGAATTAGGAGAACTGAATTTACTCATAAACTTACATTGTCTCGTTATTTCTAATCAACTTGATGGCGACAAGTTTTCGCGATTTCGAATCCATGGCTCGCACAACGCTTGAAAACATTCCTTTTCCCAGGTTCGTTTGTACATGGTAACGCCCCTCAAGCAATTCACCTAAAATAACACGGTAATAGCCTTCGTGGTCATCCCAGTTATCGAGCATGCTCATATCTAACTCTTTGGGTTGAGGGAGGACAACCGCTTTCGAGACCTTCTTTTCTTCGTTATTCTTGATGGGGATGGGCTCCGCAAACATGTCATCGTCATCTTCAGCGAACATGTCAAGTTCATCCTTTGGTTTCCTAAGTTTCTCCTCGATAATAGTGTGGTCCGTTGTTGGCAGTAGCACATCCTGTGCACTGACCTTGGTTTCATCGTAGGCGGCAGAAGATAGGTCGTCATCATCGCCCCGGCGCTGCGCATGGCGGAGCGTATCTTCTCTGGTGTCTATGGTTGGATCGTAGTCCGCAGCTGACGGGCCATCTTCTTCAAGTCCAGTCATATCGGCATCTTGGCAATTGGTATTATCTTTTGCAAGATCTTCATCCTTAGCGACGGCGAAAGCCGGCGGGGATTCGCCATCTTCAGATCCCTCGTTCGGTGTTTGTAGAGGAGACTGCTTAGGTAACCCTGAGTAATACGGTTAGGCCTTTTTTCTCGTTGAAACTGGTAAGGGGTCCCACCTTGGGAATTTGTTAATGAGTCTGACATTTCGGGATTCGGGGTTGACGGCGCAGATTGTCCTGAATCGCTTCCCAACTGTAGAGCTTGTACTAGCAACGGCGTAGCTTGACCTCTATACTTAGCTTTGATTGCCTCGCGCCTCCTGCGGCGCTGCTCTATCAGAGCTGCATCATCTAATGGAGCAGCTTCTGAAACTGGATCTAGATTCTGCGCGTCTGATGACGCGTTGACAGAATTATTATTCGAACTGTTGTGACAGGAATTAGGGCACGGTAAGGTGGCGTGAGAATTTGATCGAGACATACCTATTAGCATGTTTGCTGACAACATGCTTTTGGTCACTCTGCTGCAAGCCATTACGCCGAATTTCAGTCTCTTGTTTTGACAGTTCAGTGGGAACTGGGAGGTCTCCCCGTTCGCTCACTGATGGTTCTCTTGAGTATCTGTTATGGCTGCCTTCATACCCGTAGTCAGCCCGACCCCTTCGGTTATGTACCTCTCGCCATTCGTCTCGGTGCCCACGTCCGCCACGGCTTCGATATTCTTCTCTTCGCAAGGGAGGAAGTGGTGATCGACTCCGCGTTCTGCCCCTCTGGTTGTCCGAATATCGACTCTTGCTGTCTCGGTCATCGTACCGAAGGTGGTGGTCAGTTGAGTCACCACGATCTAGGTCTGCATAGGAAACTGGGTATCTGCGGCCTTCATCGTGGGAACGTCCCTCCTCATAATGAACCTTGAAACGCCGAGGGTCCGACCGGCCGCGCTCGTAGTGGTTGTCATCGCCTCGACGTCGTTTTTCACCGCGAGAGTGGTCTCCATAGGGGGATCGGTCACGATAACGTCGGGGGTTTTGAAGGCTATCGGGAGACTTCGATACTGCGACACGAGTTCTGGAATGACGGTCAACGCTAGTGCCATTAACGGAAGGCAGCGACGTAGTTGCCTTCTCTGTGTCTGATTCGACGATTTCTCCTTCGTCGAGCCCTGCAGACTGATTCATGTTGTACCTCTATGATATGTGGTAGTGATCTCCGTGTTTTGCCCTTCCTTTGATGTCGCAAAAAATTGTATTAGCAGAGTGGTTCGAGACACTAATGAGGCTTTGGTAAGAAGCCCAACCGGCTAAGCGTATCGTCTCTCCCCTCCTCTAGCCACACACAGAGGCGTGCGGGCAATCTAAACTCAACGACAGGCAATAGACTGGAAGAAGATGAAGTTTGATGACGTTGGAGGGGTGCGATGGAATGATGTGCGGAGACAAAACGAACGTCAAGCGATATATTGCGCTGCTTTAGTATTCGCAATGACCCACCTCATCATCTTGCTTTGAGTCTCGTCATCCGCACCATATCCCGCCTCTTCGATCCTGATCGAGATCTTCCAGCTCCAGCATACTCCCACTGTACCTCTAGAATACCGAGAATGGGTGGTGCAAGCCGTGATGGTAGGTGGATATTTAGCAGCCGATCTAATCTGGATTCTCTTTACTGACCGCCATTTCCTATAGGTGGAAAGGCTAAACCACTAAAGAAACCTAAGTCACAGAAATCCGAACTTAGCGAAGAAGATATAGCCTTTCAGGAGAGGAAGAGGGCTGGTAAGTGCATCACTGATGTTTAAATAGAGGCTAGAAGGGGCTAACAATCGGCGAAGCTGAGGCGGAAAGGAAAAAACTTGCTGAACAGGCCAAGGGAAAAGGGCCACTAAACACTGGGAATCAAGGGATCAAGAAATCAGGGAAGAAGTAATGGCCGGCCGCCATCTGAGTGACCCTGCCGTTTAGTGATTGCCGGTTTCTGGGTTTCGAGGTGAGACATGCTTGAAGCAAGCACAATTTGGGTGTTCAAGGGACGTATGGTAGCATAGCAATTGCCAATTACTGGATTTGGAAAATCGATTCCTGAGCGTCTACTCTACTAAAAACCCATAGCCCCTTGTGAATCAAGGGCTCCCGGACAGTCCATCATGTGTGATCGCCGATAGGACGCCCAGCCTGTGCTTTGTGACGTGAGTGCCGTGAATGTGTACCATACCCGCTATTACAACCCACACGCCCCGATTATAGTGTAGATTACATATGAGTGCAAGCAAGATCGGGTAGAATAACATGGTAGAAAGGTAAATAAACAAAAACATAGTCCGTCGATTGTCGATTGTGATAGAAACACGAGCAGGCTTCTAGTTAAATCTATCCTCAGCCTGTCACTCTCCTGACCCAAAGGCCGGTAGGTTCGCCTAGTTCATTCTCTTTATCCCTCCTTCTCCACGCTCTGTGCAATCTCAACCCAACCTCGTGTTCCTCCTTCAAGATTTCGGCGAGTTCCATCTTGTGGTCATCGACCTCCTTCCTCATCTCGCCTCTTGCAGATATATTGTGAGTGCTAGGGTTTGGCGGAAGCAACTGCGATAATTCCCGAAGTATCTTTTGTATGTTAGATCGTCTTGTGTGTAAATCATCAAGTTGAGCCTGTAACGTGGTGATGAGGTCAACTGATTGAGCCTCTGGGGGGGATTGAGGGAGCGATTTAGAGCGAGCTGTTGGCATCCTGGTTGGAGAGGGTGGGGTGCTTCTATCCTGTGAAGGAGGCGGCTTACGTGTAACGGCCTTATCGTTTGATGTTGGAATGGGACGGCGGCGGGAGAGTATTGGAGACGGTGGACCGGATGGACTAGAATCTGGAGGGTCTACCTTCGGGGTCGTGGGTGGGGTGTCGTAGGTGGTACCGGTCGCGTACGTGGTTGCGCTGAATCTGCTGACAGTTGGTTCCGGTTTTTGTATGCCCCTCATTGCGTTTCGAAATTTTGTTTCAATACCGCTGGGCCCGCCATCTTGATCGTCAGAAACAGGAGTAGGCAGTGGCTTGTTTCTACTATTAGCGCCACCTTGTGTAAATTTAGGATCATTAGAAACGAGACCCGACAGTGCAGCGGGAATGTTCAATGACGTCGGTGATGTCGAAATCCTTGGAGGGCTATTTCTGCCAGCCTTAAGTGGAACAATAGGCTTTACTCCGTCGTCATCGTATTCTAACGGAAGTGGACTCGGTGTTGTTCTTTCTCTTTCTCTTTGTGTATTTAAAGCTGTAGTGAGGTCGCTGAGACGGCTAGTCCAGTCGTCTTCCTCGAGTAGGCTGGGCCTATCCGTGCTTTGTATTACCGGCCCAGAGGCAGGAAGTGATCTATTATCTGTCGCGTTGCTCCTCGAAAAGCGGTTGATGGTGCTCCTCCAATCTCCTCGTGCACCTACGCTGAAGCCAAACCCCGTTCTACCTTGATTACGATTAGTATCGGCCTGGGTGTCTCGACCTGAGGCTCTCCTGCCACGGGTTACCGAGGAGTAGTCGTATGGAGGTGTACCGTCTTCAGAGGTAGGACCTCTCGAGTGACTTCCAGACCACGTTGTTGGTGTTCTACCGTTGTCGTTGACCCTCGACTCTCCAGAGATGTCATCCCAACGAGCCAGCCCTGGCGAATTATTGCCCATACCTCTATCGCTGAGATTCCTCTCACTTGCTACAGGGCGGTCCTGATTGCGCCTCTTTTCCCGACGAAGGATCGGTATGTTACTGGCATATTTGGAGGTCTTAGTTGTCGGTAATTCTGGTATCTCAAATCTCTCCTCTATCGGCGATATACTCGGGCTGCGTCTGTAGCGTTCTTGAAACCCCCTATCTGCGTTCATATCTGGTGAGTCCGGTGGCGAGACGTCTGAGTAGGTGGATTGAGGCCGCAAAGGTTTTGACGGTGGGCGATTGTGATTTGGAGGATCCACAGTAGCTTGTGAGTAGATTGAAGATGCCGTCGGAATGTCAGATACGGGTCGCTGCTGAGATTTCTCGGACAGACTGCGTGTTCACAGACGTTAGCGCAGTCTAGAACCCTATCTTTTGCGAAGTTCTATAAAATTACAACATAAATTTGAAACTGAGACGAAACCCCGCCAATTTCGCCCCTCATTTGCGTGGCTGTGTCGGGATATTAGACGACATGGGGGTTGGGTCTCTATTCCTAGATCCCCCCGCAGACGGAATAAACACTAAAGAATTATTCTGGATGCGAACTCACAATGGCAATGGCGGCAGTCCCTTTATAGTGTCTTCGCTTCTTTGGCCTGATATCGAATCCAGTCTCGCATCCCGGCGACTCTGCATTTCCGATATACTCGGAAGTTCATTCAATGTTTGCTGATCGAGGCTCGTGTCAATAAGAATAGGGTGACTTATGACGGGATCGCGGGGGCGACTGTGAATTGGCAGTCGTTTCCACATTGCGCGCGAGTAATGAGACCATCAAACAAACGCGTGGTCTCTCTGCAATGGCTCTGTTAGCTATTCTGAAGCATGGGGTGTTGCGGGGCGCAATCGTGAAGGTTTAAAGTGCTATGTTGGCTGATTTAACTCATTGGCGCTATAGCAAGACTAGTTGCTGTAAACAACAGAAAATACATGGGAGAGTGTGTGCAATAGCACCCACTTACCTCCGAGAGGGGACAAGAGACGTCAACAGGAAACCAGCGCCCACTTCCTCCGAGGCAGTTATATATCAATCGGCGGGTTCAGTCAGCGATGCAGCTCCGGCCTTTAAAGGCACAACAACGGCAGGTCTACAGTCAGCTGTGGGGTTTCGAAGAGCTGACGGAGTTGTGCCACCCTACCAATCACAACGCAAACGAGGTGGCGGTCTGAAACAGCTCCACCAAAACTACAGATGCTGGTTGAAGCTTAGACGAGACAGAGATTGATCGTGTCCTATCAATCCGACTGGCTCTGGAAGATAACCGAAAAATGTTGTTGTTTTGCGTCAGGGCTTCGAAGCGTCGGGAAGTCGCACTGGCGGCTTGACCTTTCACTCGAAACGGGCATGTTTTGTATCTGTACATGTACCTACATACAATAGCACACGAGGTTAGGATACTATACTGGGCATTTGGCACACCAGAATATATATGTACATGCGAAGGTCCCCTCTTCACCTGTCCTTTGCAGCATAGCCCGGACCGCCTGGAAAAATGAATTTGACGGGCGGCAGCATAGGGAAAGGCAACGCCGTGGGGGCACTTGGTACACTGGACTGAAACACCGATACCCCCATTGCATCCCTTGAGTGACACTGCGGTGGCGCTCTAGAGTAGACTGGGAGCGCAGTTTAATGCCTTTTTCCACTGTATATTGTACTGGGCAGCAGGGTGGAACAGAATCTACATGTAGCATAGTGCGCAGCCACATACCTGTCAATGCGGACTCTGGTGCTCCGGACTGGGTGTGGCGTCATGTGAGCCGAATCCTCAAAACTCCGGCGGTCAGACGCACCGCTACCATCGCCCATCTCATTCCGATAGTAAGTCGACCCTCTGCGGATATATAACCTTGTGGATATGGCAAACAGTGAGTCCCCTGTAGGCATTATGCTGCCCCAACAACCTAGTAACCTAGTGAACACAGGCGGCGATGCGAGTGACGTCCCTCAACCCGCTCGTGTGTTAGTATCGAGACCTCCCCTCTCCGAATCCCCCCAAAGCTCACAGCCAGCAGGAGCCAAATGGCAACACCTCTCAATCTTATCTTGTTGCTGCTCTTCGTTTTCATGATCTATATGAAGCTTCGACCAACACCCCCAATCATCCATCCCCAGCGAAAACCGACTGTGTTCCGAACCTTCACGCCGCGGACCCTCCTTCCATTCAACGGTATTAGCGACGCTCCCGTCTATCTTGCCGTTAATGGGCGAGTCTTCGATGTCAGTGCGGGAAGAAACTTCTATGGCCCTGGTGGGCCTTACGCGAACTTTGCCGGGAGGGACGCAAGTCGGGGCCTGGCTTGTGGAAGCTTTGATGAGTCCATGCTGACAAAAGACCTGGATGGGCCACTGGATACATTGCGGGGTCTCGGTGCTGAAGAAATGGAGGCACTACGAGGCTGGGAGGAGAGGTTCCAGGACAAATATCTGGTAGTGGGTAAGCTTGTGCCGGTAGGCTCGCCAGAGGCCGAGAGTGGTCTTTAAGGCTACCAACGAGTCTGAAGTGCGATGGAGCGCATCTGGCTATCATTCTAGCTACTTGGGGGTTGATGCTGATATGAGCGATTGAGGTTGAGACAATTCAAGACAAGTATGCATTTTGAAGTTGCGTTTTAGGAACGCGTCTATGGCACATTAAAAGTAGAATCTGCAATATCTGGGAACTAAATAATCATGGAATGGATTCTTTCTAAATCGTCGTAGAGCGATAGGAACTTGCCTAGCTTGGTTCGAGATATTAGGAGGTGCGGCTCGGAACCAAGCGACGACACCCCCGATACCTTCAGCGTATTTTAGGCCTTCCCGATATATTCCCAATATCCATATGCGCACCAATTTCGATAGCACCGATCACGAATGCTCTGTGATATCCAAACCGTACTGCCAACAGTGACTGGCCAGGATATTAGAGCGCGACGAGTTGACCGCCCTCGCTGACGCACGACTTGGCATTCTAAGGGAACTGCTGAGTTCCCCCAAGAGGCTTTAAATGGTGAACGAAAAGCCAAATAAGTACGAAAACCTGCCTATTCCTACCTACGAAGAAGCTACTTCGTCACGTCCAACGTCAGCGCAGTCGCATCTCAGGGTGGGAGAGGCCAGCAGCGATGCAGAGCGGCAGGGCCTCCTTGGCCGCAACGACCCTGAGACGAGAAGACTATGGGGGAGTAGATTAAATGGTTACCAGCCGCCGACGGTGGAGTCTGCCCGATCGAGCCTCGAGGGTGAACATTTCTTGCCATCGTCGGCGGGTACATCTCCTAGGAGTTCTGACGAGGGTCTACGGCGGGAGATGGTGGAGATGGAGGTGTTGGATCCACCAATAGACGGAACAATGGGGTCCTCGACGATAAGGAACCAAATATCGAAACGGATAACTAGTCTGACGAACACGCTCTCCTCTATACACCTTCCATTTCAGTTTCGATTTCCCTCATTTAATTGGATACGACCTCGACTACCTGAAAACCGTATTGCGGTCTGGGTAAATGTCGGGCGGTTCATCGCTTTAATATTCGTCTTGCTACTTGTCTACACTCTCTTTGTGTCAGACGTATTTCCCGTTGGTAGGACAGGGACAGGACAGACGTATGATCCAGAGTCAGTGAGGTCTTTCGTTCAGGGTCAGGTGGATGAAAATAGAATACGGGATTACTTGGAACGCTTAACAGCATATGATCACGTTGCTGGGACTGAAGGGGATTATGTTTTGGCGAAATGGGTAGAGGAGCTGTTTGCCGCGGCAAAGCTTGAAAAAGTGGAACTAAAAGAGTACGTTTTGCCTTCTCCGGTTTGCTGTCTACTAGAACCACGCTTTCACTTGCAGTTCGTAATCCTGCGGGATTTCACCAGGAGAGTCTGATGAGTCTTTGGATTCTTACGTTATGGGCTGGTGTTGAGTGGTGATGCGGATATCGATCGCCTTACTCTTCTCTACAGCTTGTGGAATTGTAATGAAGTGTATAAGGGGAATTCTGAAGTGTTTTTTTATTGTTGGTTGTTGTTACTTTAGGCGGACCCTCACACTGCATGACTATATCAGATAACTGAGTTGCTAACTTAAGTCTCATCTAAGGTATCAAGTATACTTAAACTATCCTCGGGTCTCGGGAAGACGTGTTGCGATTATAGAGCCCCCAGAGATGGCCTGGGAAGCTCGTCTCGAAGAGGAGTCAGCTTACGATAATCCAGATACTTACCAAAAGCAATCCCTTGTTTTTCACGGCCACTCTAGGGCTGGTAATGTCACGGGGCCACTTGTTTATGCCAACTACGGCTCTCGAGACGACTTCAAAGAGTTGGCGGACAGGGGGGTGGACGTTAAGGGTACAATTGCCCTTGTAAGGTACTATGGAACACAAGGCGATAGAGCACTGAAAGTAAAAGCAGCAGAGCTGGCTGGTGCGGTCGGGTGCATCATTTATAGTGACCCGATAGAGGACGGATTTAGGAGGGGGGACGCCTGGCCAACTGGAAGGTGGATGCCGAGCGATGGTGTGCAGAGAGGTGCTGTGAGTTTGATGAGTTGGATTGTCGGAGACGTTTTAACACCAGGCTGGGCAAGTACGAAGGACGCGAAGAGGGTATCTAAGGAAGAAAACCCCGGGTTGGTGAATATACCAAGCTTACCACTTGCATGGAGGGATGCCCAGAAGCTGCTGCAGGTCCTGAAAAGCCATGGCCACAAGGTCCCGGCTGATTGGGTAGGAGGAGTACCTGATGTTGAGGAGTGGTGGTCTGGGGACCAGACCTCCCCTATAGTGCATCTGTCGAATTTGCAAGATGAAGAAGAGAAGCAGCCAATATGGAACGTGTTGGGTAGGATAACTGGCCTAGAGCAGAAGGAGAAACGGATAATTGTCGGCAACCACCGTGATGCATGGTGTTTTGGTGGGTCAGACCCTGGAAGCGGAACCGCGGTGCTATTGGAAGTGGTACATATCTTTGGCGAGCTGGTCAAGCTCGGGTGGAGGCCTCTCCGGAGTATCATCTTCGCTAATTGGGATGGAGAGGAGTACAACCTCATCGGATCTACTGAGTGGGTGGAAGATAATCTTCAGGATCTCCGCCAGAACGCAATGAGCTACCTCAACCTTGACGCTGCTATCACGGGCTCAGAACTCCGTGTGTCAGGTTCACCGCTGTTCCAACGTGCATTACTACACGTTCTTGACCGCACGACTGACCCTACGAGCAATCAAACTCTACGTTCCATATGGGATGAAAACGGAAGTCGAATTCGGGGTCTTGGTTCCGGGAGCGATTATGTGGCATTCCAGGATATCGCAGGAACGTCTAGCCTTGACATGTCATTCAGTGGACCTGGTTTCCCCTACCACAGCTGCTACGACAACTTTGAGTGGATGAAGAAGTTCGGCGACCCGGATTTTCAATATCACAAGGTGCTGGCACAAGTCCTGTCTCTTCTGATACTCGAACTCGCCGATAGACAAGTCCTTCCGTATGATTTCAATGCCTACGCTTTCACTGTAAAGGGCTATGTGGATGATCTAGAAGCATACGCAAAGGAGAAGGGGGCACTAGCGAAGGGAGGAGTGTTTGACGTGGAACCTCTCCAAAAAGCTGCGGACCAGTTCATTAAGAATGCTAAGATTTTTCAAGACTGGGAGCAGGAGTGGTCGGATGTTGTCTATGGGAGCGGTGGCTTCGAAAGCAATGTGTTGACGCAACACCGGATAAGTCATAATTCTCGGAGTAAGGTTTCCCTTTTCATTTTTGTCTTGTAGCATAGGAAACACTATAGCTGACTCAACCAACCCAGTGGCAAACTTCGAAACACATTTGCTAGACTTGGAGGAAGGCGGTGGTGTATGGCTCTCTTTCCCACTCTCATCTCCTCATGCTCTCTTTGCTAATTACCACTCCATAGCTCCCTGGGAGAGAACAATTCAAACACGTCATCTTCGCCCCCCAAGCCTGGTCTGCCTACGACGCGTGTTACTTCCCAGCCATCCGAGACGCGCTAGATGAGGGAAACTGGAGTCTGGCGCAAACTCAGCTCGAGAAGGCGGTGGTTATTTTGAATAAAGCTACTGATAAGCTCCTGCATTAAGGTCTAACCGTTACATGATAATGGCGAACTGTAGTTGCCGGGTTTAGGGTTCCGAATTGTATCATAAGCGTGCGACGTTGTTTGGTGTTCTGTCCCTTTTTTTTATCTTTTACTTGTTGCTTCTGAAATGAACGGAAGGGCTGGGGGCTTTTTTTTTTTATATTTTATTTCCCAGGCTTTTCCGGTGGCATATTGACCGGAGTTAGAATACTATTACTATTCCTTTTGGTTTTGTCTGATCTATTATGCAAAATAAGCAATGTTTTTGTTTCTCCAAACCATTTCGGTTGGGTCTTTTTAAAAACCCCAAAAAACCAAAAATTTAAAGAATATCAAGTTGTGCGCTATATGGCTAGCGAAAGCGGTTAGCCAGAACCAACGACTATTCCTTGGGTCAAGGTCATTTGCACTAGGTGACATGTCGGGCTCTATAGCTTCATCTTCAAGATCTAACTCCTAAGGTACTTGATTTATTCCCACCAATGCAGACATGTTAAGTATACATATGTAGCCAGCTAGGAGTGGTTCGGCAATTGCACTAAGGGGCACAAAACCGCAATTCCAGTGTATCAACCAGCAATACTCTAGGAATCAGGGTTACTTCCTTCACGGTATGCCTCACCAGGGGGAGGGGTTAGTGAGAATAAGCAAAGCAAGACATGAGACTATTCATTAGTCAGGAATCAGCTATGCTTCGAGCATGTTACAATCTGTGCTGATGAGATTCGGAAGTAGGGAAGACCACTTGAGGCTTGTGAGCGAATTGGTCATGAGGGCAGGGAACCAAAACAGCCTTGGTTGTTCCCCTCCCTCCGCCAGCCTCTCGAGAGCAATCTAGCTGGGAGGCAGTAGCTTCATGTCGCCCTTGCCGTCCTTAATCCAATCCGGATCAACAAGCTTCTCACGATGTTCGTAGAGGATTTTGTAGGCGGTTCGGATGGTGCCATCGCTGACTCCAGCTACGGTAGAAATCTCCTTCGCTGTCTTCCCTTGCTTCATCAGATAGGACGTCAGGTAGATGCAGGCAGCGGCAGCGGAGAGAGGCGATCGTCCAGCTAGAGCGCCGATAGCAGTCATCCTCTCCGCAACCCCTTGAGAAACCATAGTACAAACAGCTGTGAGGCCCAGGTGACTGCAGAAACGAACACAAAGTTCCTTTGGATTGGTTGACATGGTGTTCGTGTAATTATTCTCGCCATTCACAATTCCTGGATTCGTATCATAGAATGTCAATACGGGGTAAGCATTAGGGGGATTTCTCGCTGAGAGGCATACCTCCACTTTGCGCTACAGCGTTCATCTTCTCTTGGTTTTGATTGGCAAAAAATTTCTCCAATAGCTTGAAGACTCTACCTATTTCCTTCTTTGGGACTTTCGTCAACGCGAATATCTCGCGGAAGGTTCTAGGAACTTTGCATTGGCGACACGCAATGAAGATGCATCCGGCAATAATTACTTCCTGTGGTTTGCCTTTGAAAGCTCTGGCATCATCGACCATTTTAAAGAGGTGCTTCGCACTATCCGAGACATTCTTCGGAATGTGTGTGCTATCGCAAAAAGCCCCGATCTCTTTATATGCGGCAAGCAGACCTTTGGTAGATTTGTCGTGTGTGGATTTGTTCTGGGCACGGTGTAAATCGCGGCTTCGGCCGGACCCGCCGTCTCCAAACGAGATAGTTGTCTGGAGCTGAGAGCCATTGAGGAGAGGGTTGGCGCCGTCTCCAACACGCGATGGATCATCGTTCCCCTGATCGTCGTTGGAGAAAGTACGCCATTCAGACCGGGTATCAACGATCCGATCGCCGAGTACTAGCCCACAGGAGCCACACACCATGTCTCCGGAAGAGAACTCTTCGACAATATTGGGCGGGACTTCCTTGCAGTCAGGACAGGTCACAGTTAGGTTGAGATTTGCCTGATATGGGATGTCAGATGCAACGACGGTGGGAGCCACCACAGCGACCGGACCCATCATCACTGGCTTTGACATGATGAGGAGATGGAATGCGATGCAGTGGGGCGGTGTTCACGCCTTATGGAGCTGTGGTAACCAGTGACTAATATTTGACATCACGTGTCATTCACTTCTGTGTTCACTTCTGTGATTTCTAATACAGTCTAAGTAGTGTACACGTGATCTCAAGCCTTTGCTGGGTAGCGAGAATCGACATCCGTACCGCCTCCAGTCTGTACTTTCAACTCTATTACCTTACTGTGAGTGCAAAGACCAGGCCTCTGTAAGAACTAGCTACTTCTGTCAGGCTACTGGGGCTGTATACGGAACAGTTCTTACCTCAAATCATCAATTGACCCAACCTCACCGAAGATGCTGGCACAATCTATGAGAGCCTCGGTGCGTACTTTTAGACTGCAACCAGCACAGAAGAGTCGATTGTACTGACGATGTTGCTGCGTGAAGCGCTCCTCCCTCGCCCGCATCGCTCGGCAGCGGCAACTTGCTTCGTCTCGCCGGACTTTTATTGCACCCACTGCAATCCGCCAAGGTACTTTGAGGATGATGCTCAACACTCTCTGGATACTAGCTATTGACCAACTATCTACACGCAGTTGACTTGGTTCAAGAGCTATACATCAAGGAGCTGAAGTCCTACAGACCAACCCCCGTCAAAGCCTCCGATGCCGAGGGTCAAGTCCAGAAGTGGTCTACACCCGTACCACCGAAATCGCCGGAGGAGGGGAATCTCGCAGATGGCCTAAAGACGTATGAGGAACAACAGGTAGAGGTTGAGGGACAGGCAGGTCCGGGAGAGGCGCTTGCAAAAGAAGAAGATTGGTTTGAGGAAGAAGAAGAGGAGGAACATGGGAGCGGTCATTAGAGAATCAACATGGCAACCATAGAAAGCGCGACCCAGAGGCAAACTGTTACGGATCGCCAACTCTTCTACGAAAATAGCGATCTTCACTGTAGAGTAGGGCTAAGGCAAGCGGCCTTTGTATATGAATTTCTGCATCCATCCATTGTGTAACCAACCATCCGGTTGTCGCCGTCCAATACCTATATGCAAGAGCTGTACGCGCGGTATGACCGGACTGACATCAGCATTTGTGCCGGGCTCAAAGCTGAAATTTCTCGAGTGTTCAAATTGGTAAGCAGGCCAAGGAAGGAAAGCCGACCCTAGTATACAGCATAGAGGAGCCAGCAACGGCTGTTAATCCACGCGGACTTGGATATCGGGTCTTTGGTGTGAGCGATGTCCTCTGGACAGGAACAATGGTGGTAGCTCAGGGTAAACAAGAGGCTAGTAATGTCTAGCCCTCCAGGGAACGTATTTGCGTTCATGCCAAACGCCCGCAGTCATTAGTTATCGAGAAGCAGCATCTACTGGGTGATTGTAAGGGAGTAAGTACTACGCACGGCGTGGATTGTTGGTTTTCAGGCTGCCAAATATAGAGACCACATACCATTTTCGCGAAATCCTGGTGGCACTATTCCCTGCATTTCGTCCGCGTTGAGCCGCCCGCCACTCTTAG
Source organism: Geoglossum cookeanum (assembly GCA_021527025.2). Classification (NCBI taxonomy): domain Eukaryota; kingdom Fungi; phylum Ascomycota; class Geoglossomycetes; order Geoglossales; family Geoglossaceae; genus Geoglossum; species Geoglossum cookeanum. The sequence goes on from JAJDFF020000035.1 coordinate 19,328, forward strand.
TGCCGCACACAACCCATTGGCACTGCCTCACCTTTCTGTCACTCAGACGCTCCTTTTGCCAGTTGTCATATTATCACCAATGTCCCTTACACTCGCTTTTATGCTCTAGTGAGCTTCATCGTTCTACCGTTCCTATTTCCGTTTTTCCTCGGTTTATTTTCTTTTTAATAGAGCCGATTGAGTAACGAGGAAGCAAACCCCCGTTGACAAGAAAGCTATCTTGCTCCATGGGAAGAGACTCTAATCCTCCCACCCATTCGTTTTAGCAATGCCGCCAAGCACCTACAGTCTGGCCCGCGACTCTCTAGGGTCCTCAGTAGCAACTTATTCACAGAGCCTGCCCTCGACGGCCCTTCCACTAGGAGATGGTGCTTCAATCCCTCGTTCTGCAAGCCACACCTACCTTCCCTCAGTGAATGGTACTACAACAGAAGAGCCATCGGTTCCCCAGTTGAAACGCACTTTGTCTGAAAACACTATTGCAGCGTTGCCAGGGAGTTATGAACGGCAGTCGTTTCCAGACCCTCTATCTAGGGTGACCCTGGCTCACAAGGGGATGCCATTGGCTGACAGGGCAGTTCAACAGAAGATCTCGAGCTCTCCTGCCCCCAAGATAACAATGTCGAAGTTCAGGTATTCGTCGGAAAAGATGACGGACGATACGTCATACGAGTCAAAGACTTCTAAGTCGGCAAAGCGCAGTCCTCCCGAATCAAGAGCTCGAGGAGTGCCAGAATCATTCGCCACTTTCGCTCGGAAATCGTGGAAATTAAAGCCGTCATCGAGGTCTCCATCGCCAAGCAGGAAAAAGTACTTAGAGGATATTGAGCGGAAAACTTCATCCTCTACGCTTCCATCAGGCGTGAGCAACGCCTCTGGCACAAACAAAGCTTCGGCTGTGCAACGCAATAGCGATAACGAACCGAAGGACTCAGAGCATACAGAATCTAAGGTGATCCCAAAGAAAGGCTCACCGTTGCAGAACCGGCTATCGAGAAAATCTTCGAAACAGTCCCTCTTCAAGTCAGCCTCTTTAGAGAGGGTACCATTGGCACATGATTCATTTCCTTTAGAAAGACAGCAGGGACTTCCCACTGAGCTTTCCCGCAAGAAGGATGAACTTTGGAATGTCTTTCGAGGCTTGGATAGTGATTTTCATAAGTAAGCCCGCTGTGGTACCCAGGTGGTTCTTGAATGATTACCTGATATTGCCTTCCCAGGTTCCAATCCAAATCGAGCGCTTTAAAAGCAAGCGTTGTTCGGTCTTCACTTTTACCGTTCCTTCGTAACTACGCTCAACATAACTCCAATAAAACTTTAAGGCCGGAAGATTTGGACCGAAGAACAGACGTTTTGAATAAGTGGTGGACTGGTCTTCTTGAGCTGCTCGACGGGAAAAGCAACCAAACAATATCGGGCACTGATAGACCTATTTTCCTCGAAGGGATTACTGGGATCATGACTAGACCTGAATGGAGGCTTTCGCCTTCTTCATTTGCTCCACTGGCAGACCAATCTCTCCGAAACAACCCAAAGTCTCGCTCGACGTCTTCACTGGAATCTTCAGCTTCAGAATTTCTCACCGAATCTATCTACCATAACGTTCGAAATACGTTCATGCGGAATCTCCTGGCTCAAGTCGGGTTTGTTGCTGACAAAATGTCTCTCAAACAAGCTCCTTCTAGCCTTGTTACGTTTTGCGGGAAAGCCCTAGCATATGCCTTTTATTTCTGCCCTGGAGTGGCGGAAGTCCTCGTCAGATTATGGGCCGTACCGTCTGGTGCTATTAGGCGGGTTTTGAACGAGTTCAAGGTCGATCGAGTTGCGGATTCGAAAAAAACCTCAGAGAGCATCGTTCTCGGATTTCCGAACGCTCTCGAGGGTCTCGGTTTCAGCTCATACGCATTGACAATTAAACATTTACGGAGACGGCCGAGGTTACCTATAGGCGTGAACATACCCTGTGATGGGCCATGGCTAGGGAGATGGTGTGGTCGAGATAGTGACCTATTCTTCGTGTTTTGCAAGTACTACCATATACTTCTGGCCGAATTCCTGCCCCCAGATATTGGCATACGCGAAAAAGCAAGTGCACCAGCATTTGTCGTCGTTCATGCTCAAATTCTAACTGTCCTGGACGCTACGATACATCGACGACATGGAGCAGAGTCTCCGGGCCCTGCCCCTCCGACCACGTTTGATGACGTTCTTGCAGGAGTTGACGCTCCTGTAGTGGCATTGCCGCTACCTGGCGTGAACGCCACTAGGTCGGTCGCCGAGAATCGGCTTATCATGCTCCTCCGAGACCTATTATCAGAGAGACGGCTAGATATCGGAGCTGCTCGCTGTAACTTTGTGGAGGCATTCGGTGATCTTCTAAAAGCGTCTGCGCGGAACATATCTGTATTCGACCACTCCCCGTGCTTTACATTATGCGACTTTGTGGAAGAGGCAATACCCATACTGGTACGATACCAAACTGATAACACCATCTCACCGCGAGATAACGTTGACTGGACTTTTTGGTTGGACGTATGTAAGCAAATGGTTGAAAGTCAGAATAGTATGACAGTGTTGCGCCTCCTTGGATTCCTGTTTAGCATCTGGGGGATAGTGTCTGGTGACGAAGAACGGAAAGACGCACTCTGCTTGCAATGGTTGCTCTCCGAAAGTGTCTTTGATAAACACTTCAACCACTGGTGCCCAATGGTCAGAGCGTATTACATGCGACTCCTATGTTGGCGTGTGGCGAGATATGACGGTAGCGCATCCGATGTTGACATGTAGGTAGCACCCTTCCCCCGATTTCGAAAGTTACTAAGAACCTATGTAGTAAAATCTTTGGAGAACTATTAAAGAGGCTCAGGGAAACCTGGACTGATTTCCTCTATCTGCGAGACAAATGCTCCGCCAATAATCTTCTACCACCTTCAACAGCCCCATGCAATCCAGCACCCGGCCGCCGGCTTCTCATCATGAGAAACGATACTCAGATCGATCCCGATACAGTTTTTCATTCTTTCGACGGTGTGTTTTCGCCGCTATCTAACCAACCGACGGCGTACGGAGAGCACTCTTCATTATCTCAACTCCCACAAGTTGATTCGGTGCTTCCAAAATCAGACGGCGATCAATCGCCGCCTAAAAAGCGTTGGGGTCTATTTAGAAACATGTTGCCTTTTAGTAGCCCTTCGTCTGATGGCCTTAAATCAGAGGATGGAGCAAACACATCAGGGCCGGCGCCGAGCACCGCAACACAAGGTCCCTCCATAACTAACGGCGAGGACTCTAACGAAAGCCCTGCACAAAGGAAGGTAAAGGCCGCGGGTAAAGATGCCGACGTTACACAAAATGGCCGCAAGCAAGACACACCCCAACACCGCCACCGCGCCTTTAAATTCTCCCTAGAGTGGGTGGAAAAGCCTGGTCTTGCTGGCAAGGACCGAAGGCTGAGTCCCCCAAGACTTCCAATGCCCGCCCAAGTGCTCCTACAATCCAAATCATCTAACCTTGATCGAGAAAAACCTGTAACACGATCTTCTGAATATTCTAAATATTCGGGCCGAGCGTTGGCGGAATGGTCCCTAGTTGTCACAGAATGTCAGAACTTTTTTGAGAGAAGGAAAGCCGAAGGCGTACCGACGGATAAATTGGTCGAGACGCCTACCCTTGGTGTTGAGACGTTTCGTAAGGTTGGATGATTTCAGTATTTTCAAGAATAGGTTCCATCTACCTACTTCAGGGTATCCGCTAGACATGTTACTGTACTCTTTTTTGGACTCCACTCCGGTTTTTGCTTACCTCTTCCTTTAGCGTGGGTTCGCATGTGGGGCCAGAGAATTAGAGGGTTGGGCACCTGGAGTACGTTCCTTGAATTTTCTGGATCTTAGTTATTTTCTCTTCTACCCATGCATCGACCTAGGTACGCGGATGTTACTTTCTTTGGAAGATTGATCTTTAGACCCGCGGGTTTCGCCTGTTCATTTCAATCACTTTTTTGCTCTTTTCATCACCTAAGGAGTTGGGCTCTGAGCATAATGGGTACCCTACGTTATTCTGCATCGTATTGGCGTGTAATTGTACATACGCATATGTGTGCCCTACCTCAACCGAGGCGGGTCACAGATTAATTATATACCTAATTTATAGGTTTCTGATTCTTACTCCTAGCTACCACTGGCTAGCTCTACATATAAGACCTTAACTGGGACAATCTATCGATAGAAACCCCTCGTCACAACCCATGCGGCATCCATCCCTTTTTTCAAAAAGACTCCCCAAAAACCCCCCCAAAAAAACCTTCTACTTGGGCATGGATAAGATAACCCCCTCCCCTCAAGGGCCGTATATCGAAAGCTCCTAAAAACAAAAATAAACAAAAAAAACATCAACCCACATCACATTTCAATCCTCTCCACCCAAACCCCCCCCTCTCCCTCTCCCTCTCCCAGGAACCCTACCCCACTGGGGAACCAACTACAAGCATATAATAACACCACCATACCACATTCACGCAGAATACCCCGAGAGTAGAGGTTAGATGGAGATTCCAGTTTGTGATTGTGTATACGGTAATTAGAGAGCTTAATTAGTTATTATTATCTTGAGCGAGAGACTTTTTTTTGGGATTATATGCTTAGGTATGTGAAAAGGTGGGTTGATTTAGAATTTTTTTTTATTGGCAAAAATTTTTTTTTTCTTGTGGGGCTGTTGGTGCTGCCTTGTAAGTGCATGTGGGTTTAGTGGAATAAGAAGGGCTGGGGGGGTTTCGTATAAGTATTCATCCTTTTATTTTATTTTTTTTAACTTATTGTTCAAATGCAAGAGGGAATCTTAACTACTCCTATCCATTCGATATTTCCTACAGTAGGGGGTTTCCCATTTTCCCATTTTTCCATTTCCATTCTCCCTAGCCCATAGAAGAAACGATTGGGAGGAAAATAAAAAAAAAGTGGGTTGGGAAAAAGGTAAAAAGGACATTATTATTCACTATTCGCAATTCCCTCGTCCACCTAACTTTTGTAGTTGGGGCTTGAGGCCGTGCGGGGGGGAGGGGGGAAAGAAAAGGAGCTGGGTGCGAAGTGGGGAATAATCGCAGACGAGAATGTGAAGAGATAGGGACCTTCATTCCTTGAAATAGCCCTCTGAAGTGTGATTCCTTGGAGAGAGATCTGTTCTTTCTCCTGTGCGACCAGAAGTTGTAGAGGTATGCTTGTGGCATTCGAGGCTTTCATGTATGTACTAAAGGGCCGATAGCGTGGTCTATCAAGACCCCAATAAGGTCGCTTCTGTATCTAGGTTGCTTCCCCTGAGGACCAGGCAGGGCTCGTAGCGTAATCTGCATTCATGGCTCAATGACCTCTCCTTCTTCGCTCAATTCCCCATCCTTCTCTAGCCCATTTTCCGGTTTGGTCTCTGGGACAGCCTCCTGGATATTACTGGGCCCCTCAATCTTCTGTCTCTTTCTTCTTTCATTTATTGGAGTTTCGCCACCCCACGGTACGTCATCGTCTTCCGCATTTGCTCCATGAGACCGAGTCGAAGTGGCGTTACTAGTTGGGTGGCCGAGGTGTGACTTCTCGCTTTGCACACTGCCTTCTCTAGCCCTCTTTGCTGATTTGTCGGTATCCCGATCTCGCCGTCCTCCATCGCTCTCAGATACAGACATTAATGACCCCTCAAGGCTGTTGTTACGGATAGCACGAGGTGTTGGTGATTCTTGTTCCACTGCAGGAGATTGCCGAGCTCTTGTTCTATTAGACAAGGGGTCCGCGTCTTCTGGCGTTCGAGCGTAGATATTTTCCGAGTGCCTAAGGGGGCTGAGCTCGTATACTGTGGCCATGTAGTTGCACGCTTTCTTGATATCCTTCAGTTCCACACCAGCTACTTCCCACCACGCCCGGCCACCTTGGTCTAGAAATGCTATCTCACAGTGTTTGGCAGCGCAGTATAGAGATGCCGCGGCGATCGTTTTTGATGGGTATAGCAAGCAGAGCATCGTTAGGTGACTGTCGTTGAGGAAAGCCCACGCCGAATTCCGTAGCTTCCTATTGTTCTGTTCGTTGAACAGTACTAGAAAATGAAAGAGGGTGTTGTATGGCGGCTCCAGCGATAGGTCGAAGCACATTGCTTCAAGAAGTATCTCTTCGTTATGTAGGATAGTATCTTTCCATCTCCAGAATTCCTTTGACTGTTCGTCAATAGCCAAATTTGCGTTCTTCTGAGCAACACGACAGCAAGCCACGACTAGCTCCTTCATTTTCCGGCAGTTTTCTTCCACTTTAGATGCGAGGAAAACCGCCGTAGCAGCAATTGCCTATAGAGTTGATACATTTAGCACATATCTAGAGCTGCTAGGTGGGATTGTACAAACATAGTAGTGATATGCAGGTTTTCCATCCCTTTCCACCATTGAATAGCGCATGTAGAACCTGTGTAAATAAACGCTCGCCGTTGCCAGCGTCAACTGGGGCAGTTTCAACATTATTCCCACTTGTGTGATGAAGTTAACACCCTTGCTCCGGTTCTCTCGTTCTTGTTCTGGGGCTATGCCCGCAAGGATAGAAGGTGTCCGCGACAGCTCCTCCTCAGTGAAGAGCCATTGAGACTCGGCAGCAGCAAGGACGGAGTTCGGTGAGGCAGGGGGCATCCTGCTTTGGGAGGAAGGGCGGTTGTCAAGAGACGGCGGATCGGGAGCGGGAGGCGGGGGTTTCGAATTTGAATGTGATAATGGGGAGCTCGAGCCAGACGCTGACACCCGTGAAGGTATGCGTGCACTAGGCTGATAAAGCGATCCGTTGGCGGAAGATCCGTTGCAAGCGGGAGGAGGAGGCCGCGCTGGCAGCGAGGGATGGGGAGATGGGAGCCGCTCGAGGATCGTCATTTGCTCGGTGTTATGGGGGTATGAGGCGCACAAATTATTTAAACAATATATATACGAGTGAATGGAGGCGGGAACGATGGCTCAGCGGCGGGTCCTGCGAGCGCCGTCAGAGTACAGCCAGGGCATCGAGCAACACAAATGAGGACAAAGGCATCGTAACCGAGCGGTTGTGTACAACACTGCACTACGCAGTCTGGCCCAACGCGAAGGCCCCACACAACGAGAGACTACCAGCCACCATCTCCACTCCATTGGGACCCCGCGGGCGGGGCATTAGGGCTATGCCCGGCATCTACCAAAGACGCAGTATCGTTGGAGACGTCAAGGCAGAATAACCACGGTGTTAAGCGTCACCCTGCGGCTCACGAACCAGGCCCGAATCCATCCACCGTACCGCTGTGCCCGTACGACCAGATATGTATGTTGCATGTACCCACAGCCTACAGTATACCTAACTAGCTGAAATCCTCTCGATTTAGACACCGCCGGCCTCAAAGACAAGCACAGGCTGCGTCTCACGTATTGCCCTTCGACAACTACTCCCCATTTATTCTTCGCTGCGACAATTGTGCTGACCGGTACTCCAGAGGCCTTTACTATGGTAGCCGGCGAAAGTAAGTGGTGTAGCGCGTTCGCTGGTTTAAGAGAGTCTGGGCGCTGGCCCTGCCGAAAACCACATTCAAATCGAGGGGAGGCTGCCAAGGATACATTAAAACAGCGAATATGCTCCACCACGCTAACATTAGTATGCTCCGCACAGGCATGGGCGCACATGTCCAGGGCCTATTGCTTCGTCTTTATGCCCGCGCGGATGGCAGTTACCTCGAAGCTGTCTTACAGAGACCGTGCATAATGTGCGCTGTGCTCCGTACACGCTGCACAAGTTGCTACCCGGACGCAAGCTACCGACGAGCGACACTGTCAGCTTGCTTGGTTATCAGACGTCGGAAACCCGTGTGTGCTTGTCAGGGCGGTGATTCGCGGAACGGCGTTCAAACAGGTAATATGAACGCACGTAAGTATTCTGTCTACATGCAAGTGCAGAGCATGTACTGTATGTACGCGTACATACATACATACACCATACAGAGGATGATATCTGAAAGCGCTGTGTGCCCCTAAATCCCCGCCCCTGCTCGCATCCCTCCATCCAGTCCGCCTTTGATATACTTGTGACCCCCGCCGGCCTTCGTTCCGTGAAGGCACCTGGGTTTGCTGCCGGCCCTGTTTCAGCCACATCTCTATCCCGAACAAGGTTAAATATAGTGATTCATCTCTGTACCACAACAGGCTCAGGAGCTCTGGGTAGCGCATGCGTGTCAAACCCCACTGGTGCAAATTCTCCGCATATGCCCCACAGCGCGAAGGCTGATTGGCTCTTCGTGCCTGGCTTTTAATGAGGAAACCCAATCCAGCCACAGCAGGCATGAAACCCCCCCCGTTTGTGTCCTAGCTGCAATCAATTCATCTCCTCCCCATCAAACGATGTCCTACTAGTAGTACTCCGTCCGCCGTCCATGTCTTCTGTCATGGGGAACCAATCATTCTCAGACGCGCAGGGCATCACCCCAGCCAAACACTTCCAAGTCCGGTGAGCAACGTGTGTTGTGGACAAGCACGAGAGCTGTATTTAGTATTCTCGGCTCTCAGCCCTATCCGTCTCTTAGCAATAGCAGCGCGAAACAACATTGACTCTGTCTCTTACATTCCTTTTCTGCTAGTGCGTCGCTCTTCTCAGCAAGAGCTTACATCGTGCCAGCGACCATGAATCCAATCGCGCCTCAACAGCCCTCTACTTTAGCTACAGCGCACCGCAGATCCAGGACAACATCACTCTCCTCATTTGGGGTGCTCCGAAAGTCGCATTCGCGCGAGAATAGCCATTCTTCTTCCCCACAGTCCCACTCCTTCCAATTGCTGCCGCCAGAGGTCTACCACAGCATTCTGGAGCAATTGCGCATTGTCCACTTCGACCCTTCATCAACAAATTGTGCTACATGCTACTACAGAGACCTATACAGCATTGCACTGACAGCCAGGAGATTTCATCGCGCCGTGAGGCCGCACTTGTGGGTAGCCAGAGTGCTTGTGCATCCCCACGCTATCGCCTTTCTAATGTATGTAATGTCTTCTAGATACAGCCATATTTGGATTGTTGGAAGCGACTCCGGTTTCCATGTCAAAAAGAAGTTCAAACTCAAGTACGGATGCCGATTGAAACTCTTACGGCGGACGTTACGGGAGAATCCCAGTCTGGCGGCGATTGTGCAGGAACTCAAGGTGCCGGATATGCTGGGCTCGCTCTCACTCGAACCTGAGGATTGTAGAAAATACCTGGATGTTGTGGCATCATTGGTGATGTGCTGTCCGAACCTGGAGCGTCTCGTAGGCTTCTACCCCACCTACGACCACGAATTTGACCGATTAAGACACGCTTTGTCAACACGCACGAGCCTCAGGGAGCATGTCTGGATAATTGGAGACTCAGCACCGACCGCTCGGAATAACAGACATGATCCGTCAAGTATTCGGCCGGAGGCGGCTGCTGCTTTCCTCCGCCACCACGATATGTGGCAGTCACTCCACACTCTATTCTTACACGCTCTTGGCAAAGGGATCTTGGAACACGAGCTGTTCGTGGCGGTGTTCAGTCGGCTGCCGTCGCTGGAAAAGCTCTGCATCTCCAATTTCAGCAGCGAAGACTTTGACGATTCAACGCTGCAGGCCTTGCCTCCATTGCGCTGTCTTCGACTCCAGGATCTCCACGGCCTCACTGATAATGGCGTCTTCCGTTTTGTCAGCCGGCCCGCTTCTCAATTACTGGAGTCCCTGTCGCTCATAAACCTGGAACTGATGAATCTTGCGGTAATATCTAAGCTTTTCGCAAGTCTCCACAAACTTAGACGCTTCACACTGCTCCAGGACAGCTCTCCAGAATTACCTGTGGGAGGACTGGTATTGCAGCCGGTTATCGCATCCTCGAGCGTTGAGTATATCCATTGGGACATACTCGTCCCAGGTTCTGCAAACGACAATCTCGCACGTTCGATTCGGCTCAGAGGGTTCCCTAACCTTCGGACGCTAAGAGCTCCTAGCGATCACCATGGGATCCTACAAGCTGTGTGTAGGCCCTTGGAGCGCATCGCTCGAGGTAGCGATAAGTTCATTGCAGCACGGCGAGAATTTGCGGAGCAACATTCCCCCAGATACTCCAGGGTACTCCCCGTTGCAAGGAACGGCGCACAAGACCGAATTGAAGAAGCCAGAAGATATGTTCAGTTCAAGCTAATTGTTGAAGAGGATGGCATCGTGAAGCAGATATTCCACATGAATGGGTTTATGGGCCTAATAGGATCAGGCATAAACTACTCGCTTGCTGCCGACGTCAAAGGAAGTGACAATGCAGTTATTAACTTTGGCGATCTGATTGATGGAGGAAATGAGTTTAGCGTGCGGGATGGGTGCATCGGTCTTTGGAACGCAGGGCATCCAGCGGGTAGGAAATGGTGGTACCACACCGAGAGATATAGATACAGAAGAACTGACTTGGGGATGTTTTTCTAATCAGTTCTCTAGATGTAAAAAACAATGAATGCACTTGTACTATATAACTCAAGGGAAGCTATGGATTTGTTGCCGGTTGAGGCAGTTTTCACCAACCCCACAATAACAATAATAAAATTACTCACCATACAAACAACTCACCGCCTTTACTGTCCCGTAGGTTAAAAAAGAGAAAAAGAGAGTAGTAGAGAGAACCACTATTTAGCACTAGTCAGTATATCTCCCCACATCTTATCCATCTATACTATATATAGTTGTGAACGAACTCTCACCACTGGAGAAGGGGACAAAATGGTCCCCCTTTCACTTACCTCAGCGATGCAACTAGAGAGAGCAGCCGAACGACAGCTAGCAACCACGGTTTTTATCTATATATCAACCCGCGCACGAACAGCACTAGCGAAGAAAGAAAATAGAAGTGTTTGGTTAGGTGGATGGGGGGGGGGGGGGTAGCTAGCAAGCAACTAACAACGACCAACCAAGCTGTCAAAACCCATCACGGAAAAGTACAAACAAAAGCTAACCAACATATCTATCTATTATTATTACCACGTACAAAAAAACCTAACAAAATACATACATACCCATCTCCATTACCACCAACCACCCCACCCACCAAATAAAAAAAAAAAAAAAAAAAACGACTCCGATGGGACTCGAACCCACAATCTTCGCCAAACACAAATCCTTCAAAATTCTCCGCATTCTCAAAACTAAGCGAGACGGGATTATTTCTTTTTAAAAGGCCGGAAGACGACGCCTTACCATTAGGCCACGAAGCCAACTCTGTCTGTTTCCTCGCTTGTTGCGCACTATTTGCGTTCTCGTCGTCGTTTCTTCGTTGTATGTATGTATGTATGTACCTTATCTATCTATGCGCGTTGCACATAAAAAACGACGAATTAGGATGGTTTAATAAGTAGAGGTTTTTGTTTCTTCTGCGGTCGCTAACTAATTGACTGGGCTAGCTTTAACTAAGCAAAGGGGTTCTTTTTCCCATCATTTTACGTCGGTTTCTTTGGTATCTCCAGTTGTCCAATCTCGGTGGGGAGATCAATTTGAGCGCAGCTTCTTGTTCCAAGGAACACATACATATACATACATATCTCGGATTTACCCTTCCAAAAAAAAAAAAGAGAATTCACTTATTCATTCCACTTCCCATTCTCATTCCGTCCTCTCTACTCTTTCTTCATTTTTATTATGAAAAAAAAGAAAGAAAAAAGGTAGAAAACAAAGAAACCAAAATTGATAATCTAGAGGGAGAAAAACCCCCCATGGCTCCCCCGAGTGTTGGAGGTGAAGACAGTTGAAAAAAAAAAGCCCCCCCTCCCTTTATGGGAAATAGACTCCTACTACTACACGTTCCGGGTTTTTTGTTACGGAAGGTCCCTCAAATGCGTGGTGGGTCTTGAGAAATCTTGGAATAAAGAGGACTGAGAAGATGTTGGGGGATTGTATTGTGCGGGGATAGATACACCAGGTAATGCGCGCCGGAGGCAATTCTCCTGTCTAGTAACCAACTCGCAATTTCCCACGTGCGCCGTCTTCAGCCTCCCTAGACCAACTCTCCTTCCACTTTCGCTCCTCCTTCCTGGCCTCCAAGAACGGACCAAGGCATTCGGGGGGTAGTAGGGCCACTACGTCGTCCGAGATACCTAAGAGACCGTTCGGTCCCACATCGCACTCATTCTCGTCGGGGCCGGGAGGGCCGAGGCCAGAGATTGAAGGGGAAGAGAAGTAGGTATCTGCAATCATGAAATTACGCGCGTAGACTGGAGCTGGAACAGGAAAGATCGAGGGAGGGTCTTGGGGCTCGTTGTCATTGATGGAAAGGGTCGCTGTCCCGTTAGTCAAGGCCTCGTTCGTAGTCGCTACGTCCGTGCTAGCTTTAGTGTCTAGACTAGGTGTGAGAGATGGGGATGGTAACTGCTCCCAGCGGATATGCGTAGGCTGCATAATGGCTGGATATTGGACGGAGTTGGTGTGTGGGTCGTAGACGCCCTTGAGAGTCTTGCGACGTGATGTGAGTAGACCCGAGTTGAACCGGCTAAACACGAGATATTAACACCACTGGGTTGGGGAGAAGGATATGTGCCCACGAGGAGAAGTGCGAGAAATAGAGCTAAAATAGGGTCATACCTTGCTTCCATAGCGTGTTCAAACATCCAGTTAGTCTCTGTAACAGTGACCTTCTTTTTTTTGGCATCAACCACCTTTCCGTTGGGCATGGGCACACTGGGAGCACCGGAGTGGTACACACTGCTAGCCCCATGCCAGGCGACATACTGGTTTTTGTTGTAGCTTTCGCCAGATCTTGGAAGTTTGTCATTCGGATCTGCCAGTTCGCCTTCAATCTCCCCGTTTGCTCTTGCGGCAGCTACCTGATAATCATCAATAACCTTTCTTCCTCCGACGACAATACGAGCGCCAAATTCGCGGAAAACCGAGCGCGCGGTGACAACGCCAATTGCACGGCCTTTGTAGGAATGCGGTATGAGTTCGCGGTCGATGAGATCACGTTTCTCGTGGTCATCGACTATGATCTTGTAGAGTTGCTTGTGTTTCTGAAAGAAGAGGTAGCTATCCCTAAAGCCGATACATCTCGCCGGCTCTGTAGACAACATGTACAGTCTATCCCCCCTCCCGAATATGGTGAACGTTCTGCAGCGATACTCTCTGCCGTCCTGTAGTCGCCCCATCTTATCAACCTTGGTTTCGCCCTCAGGATCTTCTGGTAGGGCAACTTCATCATCCACAACATCCATCATATTCCCCTCCTTGTCGATTGGGACTTGCGTTATGTGCGATGGACCACCCCGAGGTTTGAATCTTGAGCCCGTTGCTGGAGGACGACCCCGGCGTCTCCTTACCGCAGGCGTACCTACTTCAGATGCACCGTCGGTGGCTGCAGGTTCTTCAGGATTGTCCCAATCCACCGGCTTATTCTTTGGTGGACGTCCAAGACGGCGCTTGCGTGGAACTGTGGATTGCGGAATTGGTGTTTCTGGTTCGGAAAGAGGGTCGCCCGTTTGTTCTAGAGAGCCGCCATCTTCCTCCTCGCCAGAGGAGTCGCGTGTCACATCAGCATCTGGCATTTCCGAGTCCGAAAGCTCATCTGTGATCTGTGGTGTCGGGGTTCCTGATCGAATACGTGGTAACGTAAGTTTTTATCGTTGACACCAACACAAGCTGGGCCAAAGACCAGCAAAGGAGATTCAGGGGAAGATAGGGACATGCAAACGTACTCAGCGACACAACCGCAGCCTGCGCTGCAGCACGCGGTCGTCGTCCCATGTTGTTCAGCAGTCGAGGGGTTTCATACACAATTCTACGGAGCTGCGATTCCGTGCAACAAAGCGATCGGTCAGGTCAGCCGCCTCGCTCGCTTATTAAGGTGGTTAAGGTGGACTTCTGGACTTCTTGGGAGTCTAATCACATGCTGACAGTCGCCCATCCACTCAGCGGACAGATGGGATCGATCTTTACAGCTGCCAAGATTGGGCTTGAACTGGAGGCCTTGAACGATGCGCTGTAAGACGTTCCGAGAATGCTTGCAGCTGCGGAGGGTGTGGAGTATTTCCTAGAGTCCCACGTACAAATACATACATACATGCAATATGCAATGGCCTGGGATGTCGACAATGGCAAGTAGGCACTGTTTGCGTTGTGCAGTGCGTTGGTAAGGCAAATATTCAGCGGGGGGAGCTTGCACTCCAATCACCCAAGACCTAGCCTGAGTGGTCTGAACAACCGCCTCTGGCCCACTGCCTGGTAGGCGTACTGCTGCGGTCCGGGGCGCTTCTGCCGTTGGAGCTCTGCCACCCTCAGGCTGGAATTAGAGTGGAACGTCAGAGATTGCCGTGCCATCGCAGCTTTTGCACTAGCAGCGGCGTGCTGGTGGCGCCTTCAAGCCATGTGTGGAGGCAGCGGTTAATCCTGGCTATGACTGATCCAATCCCGTTGGTGAGGTTTTCTTCAGAGGCGGTGAGCAGGCTCAAAATAGCAGCGATGGTATGTTGTGGATGGTGGAACAAAATGGAAGGACGGTGGATCCAGGTTGCCCATCTTCGCCGTTGTGCGCTTTCCTACCCGTTGATTTGAACACTTTAAAGGGCGTGCATGGGCAACAACACCATGGCGTAGTAGGAGCAAGTCTCAGCTAGGGGCACAGTGTGTTAAAGCTGCGGGAATTGATTTGGTGGACATGCTGCAAACCTCGCGAGGGATCTTCGACACCGGAAGTTGCGGTTGCGTGTAGTATGCTGAGGCTTGCGATACCACCGCTTCGTCTCACTACTTCGTCCCAACAGTTCCTCTGCATTATTTAGTTATGCAACTTTCCGCTAGATTGGCTTGGTTCCATTCCTCTCAACGTGTCACCAGCCCTGCAGACGGTTACTTCTGTCCCCGATAGCATCGTCTGCATACCGTGCATCATCCCCTTTTATCACAAACTCCAAGGGACGTTGATGCGGCAGCCCTGGGACAAAGCAAACTTGGATCTCAGGAAACTCTCACCAAAGACGGTACCCACGGTGAATCAAGGTTCGTGTCTGGGCTGCAACCTCGCCATCGTTGGCCAGACCAGCCACTGCCGCCCCACGTTTCGGCACGAGATCAAATTCACCACAGCGTCTTCAGGTGTCAGGCTTGTGCTGCGTACAGAGCACCCAGTTGCCACATAGACAAAAGAGCTCTGAAAGAGAGCTTTGTCCGCAAGAACGTAGTAGATGTCTGTTCTTTAGGTCTCGGTTGTCGCTCATTCCAGGACACGGCTGTTCCATTGAGCCTCTGCGGGGTACTCTCCGTGCTCTCCTCCGTGCTCTCTCGTTCCTCACTCTGTCGGTTTTCACACAGCCGTCACTTGAGCTGTCTGAGCTCGGGCGTCAGGATATCGCTCGCTCCTGGCACTGGAGATTACACCGACTACAGCCCCCGGGACGTCCTCAACTGAGGCAACTATCCCAGACCGCCACCTCGAATTGAAGCGCGCAATTTTCGCGTCGAGTCCCGGCCCTTGAATTTCATACAGGGCTTACGGAGAAACCTCAACCTAGGCTGTGGCAGTCCCCGGGACGGCTGACCAGCTCTCGCCACCGAGCCACGGCGTATTAGCTATACGGCGTCTGGCGTTAGCACCTTTTACGTGGCAGCAGTGCGGCGTCGACAAAGCCTCTCCTCCCCTCTTCCCTCTTGGACACAGAGACTAAGCCAGCAGCATAATGGTCACAGCTTTTACGTTTTTTGCTGGCCGCGCCCCGCCTTCTTCCTCGCCTGCACCCGATACCCCTCCCCAACATCCGACTTCGCAGCCATATCCTCTCCAAACAAATACCGAGCTGTCGAATTCTTCGCAACCAAACAGCCGGCCCCCGAGTGCGGCCGGTACCACCAACGCAGCAAGCAACGCGGCGAGCAATCCGACGAGCCCAACGGCCTCTACCTTTCCCTCTGGCTCGCTGAGTCAATTGGCAACTCCTCTACACTCACGGCAAAACTCAGCGAGGGGCGGACAGCGGCCGCTGCCATACCAGTCGCCGAGTTCGACGTCGCTCGCAACGACCAACCTCACGAACGCGAGCGCGTGTAGAACACCGGGCACGACAACTCCCAAATCTGGAGTTAGGGCCTTCGGAAGCTCATTCGTCATGGGTTCACATGAGGGTGTAAATCCAAACACAGCAGCAGACCTGTTGAGGCAAGCCATGATGCAGAGTCGGTCTGACGACGACACGCACGATCAGATAGGCATATCCCAGCCTGCCTCCGGTATTGCCACCCCTCGCCCAGACCTGTCAGACAAGCGGTTGCCTGGCATAATGCACAATTTCTTTCAGCAAAATACCCCGCCGCAGACTCCGAGAGGCACAACCAGCGCCGGCAACACCGTCGAAAAACAACCTCTTGCGGTTACCCCACAACCCGTTCTCCCAGACATACCGTCGGTTCCGTGCAACGGCAATTCAAATAACGAGATAGCCCCTGGGGGACCCACAGGCACAATAGCCGCTACAGCTCCAGGAAGCGGTGCTGCTGTTGGTCCACCAAAAGGCAAGCTCACCGTCAAGATAATCGAGGCAAGGGGCCTTCGACCGAGCCAGGACCCTTATGTTGTATGCGTTTTTGAGTGGAACGAGTACATTTCGAGGGGCCCTAGAAGGAGAGAAATCGATTTAGAGCAAGAGGAAGCCAGAGATGATTCTGGGGGGGTACCCATTGGAGCCGGGGACATGGGAAGGAGAATCACAATTCCAATGAAGAGCCGCCAAAGTAGTAATACGAGCTTGCCAGACTACAAGGAGCTTAATAGGGATGGAAAAGCAACGTCTAATCCGAAATGGGAACAAGCAGCGGTTTTGTATGACCTGGATTGGGCGCCTTAAACGTAGAGTGTCATGCTAATGCTATCTAGTGATGTTCTTGGTAGGGGGTCCGAGGTTGACGTTTCCGTTTACGACCGATCCGACCAAGAAGCATTCTTGGGCCACGTCCGGTTGTGTCCGTTTGTAAGAGAAGAGGAAACGGTGGCTGACGGCTGGTTTAAACTCGAGCCCCGAGGAAGTGGTGAGGATCATATATCCGGAGAGATTAAGCTCCAGATGAAGTTCCAAAAGACGGACAAGAAGCACTATGGTCCAGAGGACTTTGAAATTCTTAAATTGATCGGGAAAGGTTTGTCGCTAAAACTACCAAAACGCATTGAAATATTTACTGATGAGACTGGGCAGGGACATTTGGTCAAGTTTATCAGGTGCGAAAGAGGGACACGGAACGAATATACGCGATGAAGGTGCTCTCGAAAAAGGTTATCGTTCAAAAGAAGGAGGTTGCCCATACTCTAGGAGAACGAAACATTCTGGTCCGAACTGCGATGGCAGACTCACCCTTCATAGTCGGGCTCAAATTCTCATTCCAAACTCTTAGCGATTTATACCTCGTCACAGACTATATGTCTGGTGGCGAGCTCTTCTGGCACCTACAGAAGGAGGGACGGTTTAATGAACAGCGCGCAAAGTTCTACATTGCGGAACTTATTCTTGCTCTGGAGCACCTCCACAAGCACGATATTGTGTACCGGGACCTGAAGCCTGAGAACATCCTCCTCGACGCCAATGGCCATATTGCGCTATGTGACTTTGGCCTTTCCAAGGCAAATCTCCAAAATAATGACACCACTAATACCTTTTGCGGAACAACCGAGTACCTGGCCCCAGAAGTATTGTTGGATGAGGCAGGTTACACGAAAATGGTTGATTTTTGGTCTCTTGGAGTCCTCGTATTCGAGATGTGCTGTGGTTGGAGTCCATTCTACGCCGAAGATACCCAGCAGATGTATAAGAACATTGCGTTTGGTAAGGTTCGGTTTCCACGAGATGCACTCAGCACAGAGGGACGAAATTTCGTGAAGGGCCTCCTTAATAGAAACCCAAAGCATCGCTTGGGAGCTACACATGACGCAAAAGAGCTTAAGGCTCACCAGTTCTTTCACGATATCGATTGGGATGCGCTCATGAAGAAAAACGTTGTCCCACCGTTCAAGCCAAAACTCAAGTCTGAGCTCGACACGTCGAATTTTGACCCAGAGTTTACAAATGCATTGAATGGACCGGGTTCACTGAATGCTCGCGCAGCTGCGCTGGCATCTGGGAATATGGCTGCGTCTACACCTCTTTCACCTGGTATGCAGGCGAACTTCAAGGGCTTTACTTTTGTGGACGAGAGCACCATGGATGAACAATTCGGAGGTCGTGAGAGAGAGGAGCTTGAGAGAATGCAAGAGGATGAAAAGGAGGAGGATGAGAACTGGGAAGATCCATTTGAGGCGAAGAATAACCGAAGGGAGGACCGGATGAGCGGCATCATTAAAACTGGTGGCGATGGGGATGACGGAGTGTTCAACAACGGAAATTTCGACATGTGAGAATCCCGACGCCACTCACGAATTTTTTTTTTTCCTTTTTCTTCGCTGCAGAAAGCTATCATAACCTGCATCTGGCGTGGCTATGAAATCTTTCCCAAATGGAACCAGAAGGATGACCTGTTTTTGTGGATATACCAACCTCACCGCCGCGGACCTCCTCATTCAGAACTCTCAACAAATCTAACTTAGGGTGGCAGCCCAATCCGAGCTTCGACTCAGTTTAGGCCTCTGACACAGTGTTGGCTTGGCGGGATATCCACCTTGTGTTGCTTCGATTCATGCCTCGCATATTGGTTTTGCTTTTCCCTTCGTTTTCCGGGCGTTCCGTATTCCGATTGCCACTTTCTTCGGGGTTAAGGTTTCTTATGGTTTTTCCCTTCCCCCCCCCACCCTGATATGTCTGATTTCACAACCGTTTAAGTTATCAATGCCGACAATGTTTTATATGGCACATTACTACGCTGCCCCTTCAATCATGATTTATTCCATATTATCCTAATTGTCTACTTGCATAGCTTGCTTGTTGCATGGAAGAAAGGGACGGTGGATGTCTGAATTGCACTGATCTGTTTCCGCTTTCCTATCATCCGTGTTCCAGGACCCGAATTGTATTTACCCCCCTTTGATGTGGGTCATTGAGCTTCCATCCACCCTCACAGCTCCCTGTAGATACTACGGTTTCATCTGCCCCCAATGAGGTTTAAGGGAGGGAGGGAGGATGAGACGTTTTCCCTTTGAACGACGTTTTATCTTAACCTCACATATACTACGAGTTCAATTTTCGGGCGATAAGGGAGACTTTACCTCACAGAGTAGACGTAAGACAAGTAAAGATGACAGCCTGTTTCTTTGTTTATTTTTTTTGTCTTTTTTCCCTTTCCCCTCTTCACTTTCGTTCTACCTAACCTACCCTACCTACCCAAAACCTAAAACCTACCTTCCCTAACCCAACCTAACCTAACCCCAACCCTCAACCTACCTACATACCTTTTTTTTTTTTTTTTTTTCCTATTTATATTATACGAAACGAGACGCAATAAAAAAAAATTAAAAAAAGCATTGATTGACTAACGGTATTTCTCTTTTTCTTTCTTTCTCTTTGGTTTGAAAAATATTTTTTCCGCCCAACCCAACCCATCCCGAAAATACAACAAACACTTAAACACTAAATAAATCACAACCAACATTAAACGAACCAACCACTAAAACACAACCAACACTCAGCAAACCACTTAACAAACCACTAAACAAACCATTAAACATTAAACCCTCAAACCCTCAAATCCTCAACACCGCAACAGCCCCGACGACCAGGGGTGATTTAGTTGGTGTCTGCAGACCGGGTAGGTATGTAGGTATGTATGTATGTAGGTAGGTAGGTAGGTAGGCGGGAAGCCGGGTTAGGGTTAGGGTGATTTTCAGCGGCGAGAGGGGGGGAGAAGTGTGTTATTCACACACTCACATATACACATATATATGCATGTGCATGCACACATATGGTGTTGGTGGGTGGTGTTGTTTATGTGAGTATATGTGTGTCTGTGTGTGTGTATATGTGTGTCTGTGTGTGTGTGGGTGTGTGTGGGTGTGTGTGTGTGTGTATATATGCGTATGTGCATATAGTGTCTGGGGAAGAAATTCTGCCTCGAGGGCGGGGGTTTTTTAATTTTTATTATTATTACCAATTTTACCTTTATTACCACCTATTATTATTGTTATTTTTTTTTTTACTGTTATTACCATCACTACTATCGTTATTGTTATTTTTTTTTAACTGTTATTACCATCACTATCGTTATTGTTATTATTATTTTTATTGTTATTTTTATTTTGGGTTTTAGTTGATTGGGTGGCATCTTATCATGATGGATGAGTTGGTTTTATATATATCATGGTGTTACCTTTGTTTTATTTTATTTTATTTTTTAAATCGCCACACATGCTCTCCTTTGGCGCATCACCTGCTGCTATAGCTGCTTTTGTGCCATTGTAATCCTTGAGCTAGGGCAAATGCCCTCTTCCATTCAAGACCTTATCTATCAGCGTAATTGTTCAGTAGATGGAGAATGCAGGCAAATATCTACAGGTGGGGTCGAAGACTAGACATTCTACGTTCTCAAGACGCATACTCAAAATTGGACCCCCAGCCTTTATGCTAAAATAGTGAGCCCGCTGGGATCGGAGTTTACAAAAAAGACAACTCCTATAGGACCTGCTCCATCGGAAACTCTCCTGCAAACCTCACGAAGTTTTGCCCTATTAGCTAGGATTTAGGATTGCCGTA
The DNA here is from genome assembly GCA_021527025.2 of Geoglossum cookeanum. Lineage (NCBI taxonomy): Eukaryota > Fungi > Ascomycota > Geoglossomycetes > Geoglossales > Geoglossaceae > Geoglossum > Geoglossum cookeanum. The sequence continues at coordinate 39,983 of JAJDFF020000035.1, forward strand.
TGTATTGTTTACTTCCAAGTTCCAGACTACTTCTGATGAAACAGGCTAGTAACGAGATACCAATACCATGACTACTAGCGCAGGAGACACTATGGCCCCGACCTTCACTATTGGTAGGGTGACAAGTACAGATTTGGCAATGGGCCTCCTGAAAGCTAGTCTCAACGACAAATTCCAGCACGTCCCTCGACAACCCCGCCGGACTGGGGGAGATGGGTTAACCTGGGAGGTGGTTATTTCGTCTGAGGGTTTTTGTATGCAAGTCGGTTATGGAAGTTTTTGGAGGGGTTTTTCGAGGTGAATGGGCTCAAATATCACGTCGTTTCGTACTATTTACCCTGACGATGGAAAACGAAAGCAGGAAGCGACGGATATCTTGCTCTTTAATGAGATCTGGAAATAATACATGTTATCCGTTTCTTGTGTTACCATTCGCACACTGGTGCCTGCCCTCAGGGAAACCTCCCATGAGGATCTGCACACACCACTAAAAGCGCTTGTTTCTAAGGGTATTTCTCCTAGGGACCTCTAAAGCGACACTAAGTGCTTGTTCCTAGGGGAAGGATCCGCAGGAAAATCTCCCTTGGGGACCTGCGTGTGCCACTGAGAGCACTCGTCCTCAGGGCAATCTTCCTTGTATGCGGAGTGAGGGTCCAAGCTGCAGGTCTGTCGTTTTGGTAGCAGTATTTGTATTCGCTGATCAAAACACTCTATCGGTGATACGGGCCGCTTGCTGATAGATTACGAAGTTAGGCGGCGTTAGTGGCTTACATAAGAACCCACTCGAAAAGGCACCAGATTCTCTCCAACGAAAACAACTCGGAGTCGGTATTGAAGAACCGGACAGAGACACAGCAATGTCTTCCAAAGACAATCACACGTCTTCGAAAAAGCGATGCGGTATGAAGACCATTCCGCTGGTCATTATGAAAGACATGGGTAGCTAACATTTCCTAGGAGTTTTAGGAGCAACTGGAGCGGTGGGGACGCAATTCGTTCTCCTGCTCGCTCAACATCCGCTACTGGAACTGGTAGCTGTAGGAGCTTCCGAAAAGTCAGTCGATAAAAAATACTCTGATGCTGTGCATTGGCATCAGTCAACTCCAATACCTGCACAAGTTGCAAATCTGATCGTACGACGCTGCGTACCCACCGAATATCCAGATTGCGACATAATCTTCTCGGGTCTTAATTCTGATGTAGCTGGCGATGTCGAAATGGCCTTTCTTAAAGACAATTTTGCAGTCTTTTCAAATGCCAAAAACTTCCGATTAGATCCTCTAGTTCCGTTGATTGTTCCAGTGGTCAACCCAGGACATATTGAGTCAATCCCAACACAGCGTCAGTATTACAAACTAGATAAAGGCCTTCTCGTGTGCAATTCAAATTGTGCAGTCATCGGCCTCGTCATCCCAGCTGCAGCACTTATTCAAAAGTTCGGACCTATCGACCAAGTGAGCATGGTGACTATGCAGGCCGTATCAGGAGCAGGCTATCCTGGCGTCAGCAGTAAGTGAACAAGTTTTCTGCCCATAAAGAGCATCAGGGGCCGGTATATTCTACACATTACAGCTAACCGCATCAGGCATGGACATCCTTGACAAGTATATTCTACCGCGAAACACCCTACTGCCCATATAATGCTAACGCTAGAACGCCCATAGTATCATTCCATACATCCCGGGAGAGGAAGAAAAAATTCCTGCCGAAGCTCGCAAGATTTTAGGCAGCTTAAAGACGGACCTGACTGGATTTATCGATCAACCTCTCCGGGTTTCCGTTGCCTGTAACCGTGTCCCAGTACTTAACGGCCATACAGTGTGTGTGTCGTTACGATTCGCAAACCGACCTCCGCCGACCATAAGCCAGGTCTGTGATGCGATGAAAGAGTATACCTCGGAGGTTCAAGTCCTAGGATGTCCTTCTGCTCCACAACACGCTATTATCGTTTTAGACGAGGCTGATCGGCCCCAGCCTCGCCTGGATAGAGAGACGGAAAGAGGATATGCGTGCAGCGTTGGGAGAATCAGGGAGGACGAGAGTGGTATCTTTGACATCCAGTTTGTGGCCTTAACGCACAATACGATATCGGGAGCATCGGGTAGTTCCGTTTTGAATTGCGAGAGCGCAATTCTGAAAGGCTACATCTAGCCTTTGAGTGAGTTGGTCTTTCAATCCGAGTATGGTGTGAGGATGAGCTTTTGTTTTGATGAAACTTGAAATGTAGAACTTTGTACTTGGACATTTCCTCGCTCAGTTATCCTCATTCCATCCATTCCATTCGATTTATATAAAGACCTATTGCGCTCTCCAAAAAAAAAAAAAAAAATCACATTCTGTTTCTGCATGAAAAATTAGGCCACCACCCACTGACTGCTGCTACATTGGAGCGAGCAAAAAAAAAAAAAAAAAAAAAAAAAAATGCAAAATCAAACTTTTGGTTGAGGCTTCTCGTTTGAAACAAGCTCAGACGTAACAAGCTGCTTCTCTCTCTCTCTCTCTAGCTGATTCTGCCAATAATGGCATATATATATATATATCTGTGCCTTTTTTCGGTTGTTGAAAGTGCCTGAGAAGATGAGGTGAGGTGAGGTGAGGTGAGGTGCCCTCCGATCTAGGTAGGGTGTCTGTCTGTCTGTCTGTCTGTCTTGTCTGCACCTTGCACCCAGCAGACCAACACCCAACACCAACAACAAATCCACTTAAACGCCTTCAAGATAGTTTCTCCCCCCCTAATAATAATAATAACTAACACCAACACTAAAAACTAACTGACTAACCTAACCAACTAACAGCCTTTTTTTTTTGTTTTTTTTTTTATTTTATTTTCTATTTTTTATTTTTTTTTTATTTTTACTTTCCCCCCCCCCCCCTCCCTCATACCTATTCATTCCTCCTCTTTTGTGTTGTGTGTTTTCCTATAGTCGTACGAAACATGTTACATAACCCACGCACGCGGCTCTCTTTCTCTTTCTCTTTTCTCCTTTTTTTTTTTTTGTAAATTTTTCCCATAGAAAAAATATCAATTCTGGAAGCTTTGTCTGTAAGCGTGCCAAAAAAAAAAAAAAAAAAAAAAAAAAGAAAGAAACCCCAACGAACATGGTTATTTTTTTTTTTTTTTTTTCTGGCCCAACAGCGCACAGATTGCCCAATGCAAAAGCTTGTTGATCCCTATTGGATTTTGGGTATTTTTTATTTTTTATTTTTTATTTTTGGATTTGGTGTGTGGCGAAGACGGGGAAGGTTTAGTTAGGTTGGGGTTGGGTTGGCGGAACCCGGAGCTACCCCCCAAAATAATATTTTATTTTATTTTATTTACTTTCATTTACTTCTATTTTATTTTATTTTGTTTTATTTATTTAGTTTTTCGGTTGTATAAATGCCAAGTAGAAAGAATAACCAATAACGGCGTTCCCCCCTAAAAAAAAAAAAAAACAAAAAAAAGAAAAAAAGAAAAAAAAAAAGAAAAGGGGAAAACCGGCGGTTTTTGTTCCGTAGCCGAAGTTCCAGGGGGGGTTGGGGAGGGGGGAGTGGGCAGGGGTTTCTCGCTGATTCGTTGGGCTGAAAAATGGGCGCTGGCTGGAACCGCGGTTGCTTTCTAATTGGGGCGTTGCGACGCGACCCAACCTGCACTTACACACACACACACACACACACACACCCACACACCCCTTCCCGTTGTTTGTGCGTTGTGCACCAAAGAGAGAGAGAGAGAGAGAGAGAGCGGTCAGGCCGGAAAATAAATAAACCTACCAAAGTTTGTGCAGGAATCTTTCACCGTGTTTTTCTTTTTCTTTTTTTTTTTTCTTTCTTTCGTGGAAGCCGATGATGGATGGATGATGGCGCTTTAGATGGGGTTCATAGAGAGAGAGAGAGAGAGAGAGAGAAAAAAGTGGCCGGGGGGTAGAAGAAGAAAGAGAAGAAAACAACAACAACAACAACAACCGTGGCGGCGTATAACTAACTAACTAACTTACTTTTTTACCCCCCAATGTTTTATTAAAAAAAAAAAAAGTTTTTTTTTATATTTTTTATTTTTATATTTTTTATTTTTTATTTTATTTTTATTTTTTTACCGCCTTTTTTTTGCTTTGCAGTGTGGCCCACCACCGCCAATTGGCCCCCCCCCTCTTCCCAAACGCTCACGCTAAGAGAAAGAAAAAGAAAAAAAAAAAAAAAAAAAAAAAAAGGGCCTACAAGGCAAACCCTGCCGAATCGGGTCGCTTACTTACTTTACTTGACTTTTTCTTTTTTTTTTCTTTTTTTTTTTTTTCCAATTTGCGCCGTGCAGTGCAGTGCAGCAGGTGGTAGCAAGCAGAGAGCAGAGCAGAGCAGAGCAAAGCAGAGCAAAGCAAAGCAAGCAAAGCAAAGAAGGCGGTCTGCTGGGGAAGGGAGGGAGGGAGGGACGTACATACATACATACATATACATACATACATACATGCGCTCTACAGACGGGATGGTAGGGGGGGGCCTGGCAGGAGTTAGCAGTAGCAGTAGCAGTAGCAGCAGAGGTTACGTGAGCCATTTTTTTCTCTCAGGAAGAGAGAGAGAGAGAGAGTGAGTTATATATATATATATATATAAATAAATAAATAAAAAAAAGCACAGCGTAGGTTAGACCTGCCTTATTTTTTATTATTTTTATTTTTATTATTTTTATTATTTTTATTATTTTATTTTTATTTTATTTTATTTTATTTTTATTATTTTATTTTATTTTAATTTAATTTAATTTTATTTTTATTATTTTTATTATTTTATTTTATTTTTTTTTTTTTTGTTACATAGGTGTTAAAAAAAAACCATCGTTAATTCAATAAGGGCAGCCCCTGCGCGTTGGGAGTGAAAATGGATGGATGGATGGATGGATGGATGGATGGATGGGGGGGGCTTTGGGCTACAAAGTTAGTAGCGGGTTCACACAAACCCACCGCCACCCACTTGTCTGTCTTGTCTGTCTGCCCCAACACTCACTCACTCACCCCATCACACCTCGCTCACACACACCCCCCCCTTCCCCAAGCCGATTTCTTTCCCTCGCACACACTCGCGCAACCCACCACTCAAAACTCACCCCAACGGCCCTAAGCCAAACCTACGCAACACACACATACACACACCCCCCAGTCCGCTTCCTTCTTCCCCCTTCGTCATCCTTCATCACCGCCCAAATCTCCCTCCGAAATAAACTCCACCCATCATCTCATCCCATCCACCCATTCCATCCAGCTCTTCCCTCTCTCTCTCACTCTCACTCTCTCTCTCTCTCTCTCTTTTTAACCCTCTCTCTTCCTCACGTCCTCCTCAATCCCCCCTCCTCTTACTTCGGGCCTCCCTCCCTCCCTCCCTTCCCTTCCCTTCCCTTCCCTCTCTTCTCTCCTGAGCCTCCCGAGAAAATTAAAATACGGATCCCAATTTCCGACCGCACAGCAAAAAAAAAAAACACGGGGCTATTTTTGCACTGTTGCGTCCTTTGTGGGGTGTGTGTGTGTGTGTGTGTGTGTGCGTGTCTGTCTTTGGGGCCCTTTGTTGGGGGGTTTTCCGGTCCGTCGGCAAAAATTAAAATTTCTGGGGAATTTTTAACCGTCTGGCATTCAACCTGGGGCTTTTTCCAACGAACGCTTTCAAACAGACAAAGACAGACAGATTTGGCTACGGAGTAGACAAAGTCACCTGCGGATCTCTTTGCGAGGGAAGAACTTGACGGGGTCGGTCTCTCTCTTCTCGCTGTCCCTGTTTCTGGAACAGAGAACTCTTCGCCCCCCCTAGCCTTCGCCCTCGCCCATCGGCGATTCACAGCCACTCTTACCGAACGATCCATAAGTGCGCGCACGCAAGTCGCCTCGCTGCATCGCCCTGATCGCTCAACTTTTGTCAAAGTCATCTTCAACACCCGACACGATCCTTCAGCTTTGTCCCTTTCAGCATCATTCGTAGCGTCTTTGTCTTGACTTTTGTCGTTTTTCCTGTCGACCAAGCCGCGCGAGAAGTCTCATAGGTCCGACGACACGACAACAAAGGCTTGATTCACGGCCTGATCTTGCAAAGCAACCTCCTTCTCACTCACAACTTTCCCCCCGTTGAACAACACTTAATCCAGTCGAACAGCTCTCTTAAGGGAAACTTAAGAGTCACGTCGCGAGCTTTTAGCTAAGTCCTCGCACGTCTAGGCTGCGTCAAGTTGTTGTGTCAATAGCTCTCTCTCATCACTCCCATCGGTCCGCGACAAGGTCTCATCGATCGGCGAAAAAAAATTTATTTAAAATAACGCTTCAGCTCCCGGTCTTGCTCAACCAAACCAGCTATTTTTTTTCGATCAACTACATTTCTCCAACGAAACAAACCTTACGCCCTCGACTTCGAGTCCTCTTGAACGATCACTTGTCGGGTTTCCCCCCCCATCTACTCAAAAAAAAAAACCATCAACCAAAACCATCAAACAAAGTATATGCGGGAAATCTAAGGATCTATCAGAAAGGCTCTAAACAGGGGCTCACGCTTCGTCGTAGCTCTTCCTCTCCTCTCGAGGAGCGGACACGAACTGGTACGTTTTTGTTGCACTAGATCTTCAAGGCGAAAACTCACCTTCTCGTCCTGAAATCTTTGGCTAACGATGATCCACTTTGTCAGTGGTGTTATACCCACTGTTCTGTTCCCTTCTCTCGACACCGGTCCCTCTAGCCGAGTCATGCCTTTCCTCTCCCGTCCATATCCGCGACACATGCCCCCTACCCCCCCAGAATACCTTCCAGCTTATGCTGCCGCTGGTTCCGGAGGCATGCAAGTCAGTCAGTTGCCGCCATATGCTGCTCACCCAGGCATGAGAATACGACATGAAAAGCGTGGCTACGAGTACATGGATACCTATGATCAGGCTCCCTCGTTTGTTCCGCCTCCCATGATGTACCACCACCAGCCACCGGCCTATTCCGGAGCTCCTCCTCCTGGCCTTGGACATCAGAATCACATGTATGGCGCACCAATCGCGGCTCCGGTCCTTCCGCCGATTAGAGTTCCCGACCGCTCCGCCTTGGATGATTCGGCTGCTCAGCATCAACATCAACATCAGCAGCAGCAGCAGCAGCAGCACCAACAGCAGCACCAACATCATCATCAACTCCATCAAGACCGTGTTTCAAGGCCAGAGCAACAAAAGGATGAGAAACCCGTTGGAGGTGTCTCTGCAAAACTTGACTATGAGATGGAACAAATGTCAGAGTACGTGGCAGAAATGTCACAGGGAATGTATGCTCTCTATGTGTCCCGCATCTGTCTGACGGATATTGACGTCATCCGAAGTGTTCAACCTGGCTCTCCTGTGCCGCCAGCGTTTCGGAAGTTCGTATCGCAGATTTTGTCCTCTACCCGGCTTCCGTGTGCAACTATTCTCCTAGGGCTATACTACCTGAACACCCGAATTACTATGCTCTCTACGAATGGGCAATATAGCCAGTCTAGCAAGAACTCGGGAAGTCAAGTCTACCGCATGCTCACTGTCTCTCTCCTTCTTGCGAGTAAATTCTTGGATGATAACACGTTTCAAAATCGGTCTTGGTCAGAAGTTTCCTCAATCTCTGTCGCCGAGTTGAACGCGTTGGAGATTGAGTGGCTGGTGGCGATCAGGTGGAAGTTGATGCTCGACCCAGAGGAGCAGAAAGGCTTCACTATCTGGCAGGATCACTGGGATGCATGGAGAAGCAGAGTCTCATCTAAGGCCTCTACCATTCCGAAACTGACTCCGCTTGACACCAACCTCCAAAGACAGAAACAGCAGCAGCAACAACAGCAACAACAGCAGCAGCAGCAGCAGCAGCAGCAGCAGCAACAGGGTAAAGTCTTCCCATCGACTCCGCTTTATCCATCGCATTACAGCAACGCTGCAGTATCCAGCATGGTTGTTGAGGCGCAGCATGCACAAGCACAGGCTACTCATCTTACTCCATCTCTATACGACCAGAACCCTTGGTCTTATGGACGATCAAGTACCGAGAGGTCACCACCGTCTGCTCCGGAGACTGGACCAAACACGCCTGAATATTTTGGATGGTCTCCTTTCCATCTTCCATCTCACGCCCCACCTCAGTATTCGATGAGACCTGTCCCTGCTTCCGGGCACTCCCAACCACCTTCGTATCATCATACACCATATGTGCAGTACTATTCGCATCAGTCTCCATGGCACGGTGTTGGCTGTGGCTGTGCGTACTGTGGACGGTCTAATGATTCCTACTTTATGACTTCTACATTTGGCCCTCAAACTGTTGTTGGCTAGCTTTTAGGAGCATATAAAAGTCACGTCTTGCTCCTCGGCTAGACTCATTTGAATGGTCTTTCGCTTCAAAAAGTTTCTATCCACATTTTGGGAGTATACTTGTTTCGCCGGTTTTTCTACTTTTTCTTTTCTTTTTCTTCTTATATTTGCGCCGAAACCTTTAGAAAAAGTCTTTCGCATGGTGATGGCGATTGTTTGTAATTGCTAGTTGCTTTTTCGGTTGCATACACCTTCTCTAACCGTGCTGCATGGGGAGTTTCAGATACTAAAAGGTTATGGAGGAATTCGGGTTCTTGCGGCTTCTCTTTAACAAGTCTCTTCCATGTTTTTCTCTCGAGAGGTCGATTCCTTTTTAGTGTGCAGTCATACTTCTTTTTCAACCTTTTACTCTGGAGACTGGCTATCTCTTTTAGTTTTGCGCTTACTTGCTAATGTCTACCTCATGGGTTTCCAGTTTTGTATTCAGTGTTTGGGATGTTTAAAGTTTTCTGCCTCGTACCCTAGACTTTTTTTTTTTTCTTTCTTCTGCACATTACCAATGCCCCTCGTTATTTTTTTTTCCGAAGCGATGGCATGGTTCGGCCTTGGTGTTATTTTTCCCTTTAGTTGCAATGCCCACGGTTCCTTTTCTTGGTTTTTCTTCTTTTTCCTCTTGAGATATTCTTACTGTTCCCGACAATTGTGGAAAGAACCCCTCTTTGACACTCGTTGAACGAGGACCTTTTGACCACGCAAGGTTAATTTTGTGAATGCTGGTGGTCCTCTTAACGAACGTTTTTGTAATTAATTTGGGGGGGGGGGGTGAACTATCGGTCACGAACTTTTTTTTTTTTTTTTTTACGCCATGGAGCAGTTGCTGGACTTTTCTTCTTTTTTGAACCTGCCTTTCTTTTCTTTGCTAGGTAGCTCTTCGGGTTTTCAGACTTTTTTTTCCTTTCGATGTAACGACCATCATCTACATTGGTGGGTAGTCTTTTTTTCTACTAAGGCCAAAAAAAGAGAAGAGAATGAATCAAAAATTAGGTCACATTCAATTCGTGCAAAAGCAAACTTTATATTTTTCCCGTTTTCCTTTTTTTTTTTTTTTCTAGAAAAACTCTACCAGTGGTGGTGTTTGCGATTTGGAAGAGGCAAAAAAAAAACCAAAACCAAAACGGCAGTCATGAGGTCCGGGAAAAAATAAAATTTTTGTTTACTTTCTATTATTATTACCCTTCCTCCTCCTACCCTTTTTTTTTTTTTTTTTCTTTTCTCTGCATACAAAATACATACCCGCACGCAATACATACAGCTTTTTTTTTTTTTTTTTTTTTTTTTTTTTCTTTTTAAGGCAGATTGAAAAAAAAAAAAGAAAAAAACATTGAAAAGATTGAAATGATTGAAATGAAAGTGGAAAAATAATAATAGAAAAAAAAATTGTAAAAAATAGAAGTAAAAAAAAAAAGTAGGTAAGAACTATAGAACTAGAACTAGAAGAATGACCGAGGGGTTTGGTTTTGGTTGGTTTTGGTTGGTTGGGTTGGTTGGGGATATATATATAAAAAAAATAAAAAATAAAAAATGTGTGCATGGATGGAATTGTATGTATTGTATGTATTGTATGTATGTATATATGTTGGTTGGTTATTTGGTTATTATTATTATTATTGGTGGTGGGTTGGTTGGTAGATTCGTGGATTGGAAAAACCAAAAAAAAAAAAAAAAAAAAAAAAACGTGATTAATGAATGAATGAATGGATGGGAGGGAGGTTGGGAGAATTGAGTGAGTGAGTGAGTGAGTGAGGGGGGGTTTTTTTTTTCCTTCCCTTTCCCTTTCCTTTGATCTTTTAATGTGGCTGGCTATATAATATAATATATAATAATGTATGGTACAAGCAGGAGGAGGGTTTTTTTTTTTAAAATTTTTTTAATAGGGGTTTCGTTTATGCTAGATCTCCCTCCTCGTGTCCTCCCCCCCCCACTCCCCCCCTTTCTCATCCAGGATATATGTATACATACATACATACATATATCCCCTATCTAGGCGTAGAAATTCACGACTTCCTTTTTCTTTGCTTGCACTGTCACACACACACAAACAGGTTACAAAGTCAGCGACTCTTAATGTATCAATTCCACAGAGTGTTTTCGGGGGTTTACAAACCTTCTGCAATGGCATCGACATAATGCTCGTGACTGATCTTGACGTGTCCAGCCCTCAGGGCGATCATACCCGCCTCTACACACACGGCCTTGAGCTGCGCACCTCCGAATTCGTCTGTTGATCGTGCGAGCTCCATCCAATTGACTGCGTCGTCAACGGTCATTTTGCGCGAGTGAATACGCAAGATTTGCGCGCGTGCCTCCTCGTTCGGTAGGGGGAATTCGATTTTGCGATCCAGACGGCCGCTGCGGAGGAGGGCAGGGTCGAGGACATCGACACGGTTAGTAGCCGCCAGGACTTTGACTCGATCATCCGAGGCGAAGCCATCGAGTTGGTTGAGGAGTTCCAGCATAGTGCGTTGGACTTCGCGGTCGCCACTCTTTTCGCTGTCGAAGCGCTTTGTGCCTATGGCATCGAGTTCGTCGATGAATATGATGGCTGGGGCCTTTTCTTTGGCAAGGGCGAAGGCGTCACGAACGAGTTTGGCACCGTCACCGATGAACATTTGGACTAGTTGTGGGCCGGCAAGTTTGAGGAATGTGGCGTCGGTTTGGGCCGCGCAGGCGCGGGCGAGAAGGGTTTTCCCGGTACCGGGGGGGCCGTACATCAGGGCTCCTATTTGTTTTTGAAAGGGGAGTGGTTAGCAGTGACATTTGAGAGTGGTAAGGTCGTGGTGGCGAACCTTTCGGGGGCTTGATTCCAATCTTCTTAAATCTATCTGCCTCCTTCATGGGCATTACGACCGCTTCTACTAGCTCTACGATCTGCTTGTCAAGACCACCGACGTCTGTGTATTTCTCCGTTGGCTTCTCATCTACTTCCATAGCCTTGACTCGGCTGTCGTACTCGGCCGGTAACGTGTCTAGAACGAGGTAGGAATCCTTGTTGAGTCCAATAAGATCGGCTGGTTTGAGCTTGTCTGCGTCCACGAGACCGATGATAGGAAGGAAAATAGTTTGACGGGTGGAGGTCTTGATGACGGCGGATTTGCCCACTCGCGTGGCATCTAAGTCGATATTGGCGCCCTCTTCTGCCGCTTCAGCAGTCGGGTCCATGTCGAGAAGTTCAACAACGTTCCCTACGAGATAAGGGAGTTGTCCGTAAAGGTGTTAGCTTAGCAATATAGATGTGATACCCCTTATATAACGAGCACTTAGGCTGCCTATTTCCAGCGTCCCCCATCGGACGCAATCATACCTGTTATTCTCAATCTTCTCCATGTTCTCCTTGGCCTTGTCCTGCATTGCTGCCTTCTCGTGCGTTAATCTATTGTGCTCGCCCTTCATGATCCTCAACTCGTTCTCCAGAAGCCTTCTTCGATTGTTGATATCTTGTGTACTAGCACGCAGAATCTCAGGATCTATTAGGTCCTCGTCTCTCTCTTCTTTCTTATCCGCACCATCCGCATCTTTCATTTCAGCATCACCATTCCGATTTAGCTTCCCGTCGCCGTTCTCGTCCTTGCCTTCGCGCTCAAGGTCATCGAGGTCTTCTAGGGTAGACATTTTCCAGGGACTGTGGTAGGGGGAGAGGGAGTTTTGGGGGTGTGTGAAAGGGGATCAGGGCGAGTGAGGGATAGTCGCTGTCAAGGTGAAGTGGGAAGCAAGTTGACCGTGAAGGATTGCGGCTCTGTATTGCAAGTTAGGCGAGTTTCGGCGGGCACCATAAGTGTAAGTAGCGCCTAACCCATCATAAATCTGTATTGGGCGTGTAGCTCAGTGGTAGAGCGCCCGCTTTGCATTCCACATATGCGGGAGGCCCAGGGTTCGACTCCCTGCCCGTCCACTCCATTTTTTTCATTTTTTGGCAACCAATCTCGGTGATAGATATATATATATATATCTACGTGTACAGACAGACAGGCTCAACCACCTACTTGTTAAATATGCTGGCGTTACGTGCGCTATTTTATTTATTCTTTTTAAGGTTGACATTGATTGACATGGCTTTTGGCAGAGTCCGTCAGGACCTATTTATTTATTCTATTCATTCCATCTGCTCGCATGGCCAAAATCAGAAACCGATAACTATATAACTATGGAGTACTAGGTAGGACACGAATGGTTTTACAGTGGGAGGCGGAAAAGTTGTTTACTTTGTCAAACACAACGCGTGAACTACAACACGTATTTAAACCTTTCAAATCCCCCACCCATCCTATCCTCCTTTGTTTTCTCCTCATACTTGCATATCGTACTGTGCAATACTTTTCACATCCTGTGAGATATTTGCATCACCACAGTGGCCCTGATGGACTGGATATATGATTGCGAGGGTGCCCGGGCAACTCAGTTGTTATTAGACGACGGGTTCGATATCCATGCGGAAGGCTCCAACATCAAAGTCGCGTTATTGTGGGCGGTCAATAAGGGGCACGAGGCAGTGGTGCGGCTACTTCTGGAGAGGGCTGATGTTGGGGTGAAAAATAGCATTGGAAAGGATGCGCTGTACTCTGCTGCCACTAACGGGGACGAAGCGGTGGTGCGGCTGCTGCTGGAGAAGGGGGCGGACATTAAGGCGATGGATAGCTATAGAGATGCGCTAGATGGTGCGGCTACTAAAGGTCGCGAGGCGGTGGTGCGACTGCTGCTGGAGAAAGGGGCTCCACTGGGGGGCTTTTAATGGATGTGAGGCGGTGGTGCAGTTGATGCTTGGGAACGGGGTGGACGTCGAGTCAAAGAACGTACGTCTGGAAACAGCGTTGCACCTAGCGGCTAGGAGGGGGCGTGAAGAGGTGATGCGGGTGCTGCTGGAGAAGGGAGTAGATGTTGAGGCGAAGAATAGCCATCGAGAGACAGCGCTGATTAACGCGGCCTCTAGGGGGCACGAAATAGTGGTGCAGATGCTGCTGGAGAAGAAAGCATATGTTGAGGCGAAGGATTGCCATGGAGAGACAGCGCTGCTTAAGGCGGCCGCTGGGGGGCACGAAACGGTGGTGCAGATGCTGCTGGAGAAAGGCGCGGACATCGATACTCAGGATCGCAATGGAGTGACAGCACTACACAAAGCGGATATTAGCGGGCTCGCGGCGGTGATTAACGGGCACGAGGCAGTGGTGCGGCTGTTGATAGAGAAAGGAGCGGACATCTATACGAGAGATGGCTCAGGACGGACAGCACTGCTCAGGTCGGCCGAGAGAGGAGATGAAGCGATGGTGTGGCTACTGCTAGAGAACGGGGCATATACCGAGGCGAGGCAGCATGGGAAGACAGTGCTGCACAGCGTAGTCTCTACGGGGTACGTGGCGGTTGTGCGGCTGCTGCTGGAGAAGGGGGCGTACATCGAGGCGAAGGATTACGATGAACAGACAGCGCTGCATATTGCAGCCGCTAGCGGACGACAAGCAATAGTGCAGCTGTTGCTATCGAAAGGGGCGGACATCGAGGCAAAGGATTGCTATGGAAGGACAGCGTTGCATACGGCAGCCAGACGTGGGGGAGAGGCAGTGGTGCGGACGCTGCTAGAGAAAGGGGCGGACGTCGACGCGAAGTCTAACATTGGAATGACACCGCTGCAAAGTGCCGTCGCTGAGGGGCACGAGGCGGTGGTGCAGCGGCTGCTGCAGAAGGGGGCAGACACCACGGCGTGGGACGAGTACCTGCACGCCACCAGCAGGCACAAAGCAGTGATACAACTATTCAGAACGATCACCCGACCTTAAAGGGAAAAAAACCAAAAAACGGGGTATGTATCGACCTAGCTAGCTCTGGGCGAGAGGAGAGAGAGAGAGAGAGAGAGGACATGGCTAAATCTGACTGCCCCTAGAGATTTTCAGGTCATTAATGCCGGTGTCTGTCAGTTACTTTGCGACTGTAGATAGGATAAAATAGAATAGGATAGACTGAATAGATTTAAAAATGGCTGGCGATCATTTTCACCGCTGATTTTGATTCCCCGACGAAAGTTATTTACTACCTAGATTATTAATTAGGCTTTTCTGTGTTAATTTCGCCATTTTGGCCCTGGACGAGAAGATGATAATAATACATTGGTAAAGATATATATATATATATCTACATGTATCTTATCTCCCCGTATAAACGAAAAAGGGGTTGCCTCAATCCTATTCATATCGCGGAGAGTACCTACTCCGGAGCAAAGAAAGGACCACAGATACCCAGAGCGGGTAAGTGCGCATGTATGGACGCATGTTTTGTGTAATTTATTCGTTTTGTTACGTTTACTACATACGCTGTGCTCATCATATTCCCTAGCAATGAAGAATACTATATAGCTTCCCCCCTTGATCTCAGTACAAGACACCTCTAGAGCAATCCTCACTTTCTTCAATTATAGCTCTCTAGGATTTCTCGAGTATCGGATATGAGCTTCTCTACATTTTCAAGGCTGAGAAGTTCTTCGGGACAAAAGGCGCCGATATCTAGTCGCCCATCCCGGATTGTTGCCTCGATATCGAGCGACGACTGATGATTTCGGAGTATCAATCAGATGGCGGCTAGTCGATTTTTGGGTGTGAAAAGAGAACTTACTAGGTATACATCCTTCACCGCACTCGACTTTAGCGCTTTAGGCTCAACGAAAACCTTTTTCCTTGTTTCAACAATCTCACGGCGAGAGTTTATCCGCTCTGGCGTGACGAGCTCAAAAGAGCCTTGGCTATCTTTGTCAGGAACTGGGTCGCTCTTCATGCTATCTGGAAGCTTTATGAAGTTGACGAAGCAGTTGAGTTTTAGTCCGGTCCAGTCTTCAATCTCCCACAGGCCTACTCCGCTGTTCTGAATACTGCTAATGTCCTGCAGGTCCGCTTGAATCCTTTTGGCAATATCTGTAATGGGAGATTTGAGAGGTGCAGCAATCCGCAAAGGCACTAGATTCAATGTTGGTGCTGTAAGACCCAATAGTCCTTCTACAGGTAGACCGCGGTTGGCGAGGTATACCCCAAAAGCTATGTCCCCGCCCTCTGTACTATCCGTTCCGTATATGAGTCTGGCATGTACTTTGGAGTATGCAGCAAGGAACACCATTTGCAAGCTCACGCCCCTATTCCTAGCTAGAGAATCGAGGGTAGTTAAAGTATCTTGAACTCCTGGCGTGAATACTTCGACCCTCTTGTCCGTACTCACGAGGCGTTCTGGAGGTATCAGAGACCGCGAGGAGCCGAGGTAAGTCTCCCAGAATCTCCTTTGCCTCCGGTGTTGTTGGGGAGTGAGGAAATTAAGAGATAAGAATTCTCTATAGCTCGGCACGGTATTAACTTGTCGGTCTGGATAGCTATAGAGACCCTGGAGTTGCTGCATTAGGATAGGTAAGCTGACACCGTCGTAGAGGGCGTGGTGGATTTCTAACTGGAGGATAGTTTTGTGAGGCGCATAGCAGGCATATAATGTGACTGGCGGAAACTCGAAACCAAGTGGCCGACTCGCTGGAGCCTTTTCTCCGTCCGAGAACCAGATCACAGGGTTTTGCACTTTTCTAAATATGGCCTGGATGAATGGAATCTCTCTTTGCTCCGTGGCTAGAAAAGTGGTCCGTAAAATTGGCGAAGATTGGAGGAGTTTGCTCCATGCTTTGTCGAGCCGTTTTCGGTCCAAGGTGCTCTTAATCTCGTAAAAGAAGCAGGGGTAGAAAATGGCACCCCTAGAATTCTGCCAGGCTGAGAGCATGTAAACCTGACCTGCGCTTGCCGGCATGTGGCTTTCGATACAGGCCCCATCGATGCCGGCATCCTTGAAGAGTAACCGGGCATCTATCCCTCCCATCCGTTCTTCCAAGTAACTCATACTTTTTACCGTGGATGGCTCTTTGTGTATCGAGTTGGCTTGGAGTAGATTGGCCATCTTATCAACTGTGGCTGCACGTAGTAGCTCACTGACGCTAAGCTTTATCGATTGCTTTCCAAGCAGCGAAGATACTTTGATAGCACTGATGGAATCAAGTCCAAGGTGGAATATAGTCATGTCTTTGCTGATTTTATCCTCGGGAACTCTAGAGACCTTTGATAGGACTGCGCGAATGGCTAGCTCCTGAGTTGACCATTCCGTAAGACTGTTATGATGCGATTGGTGCCTGCCGGTAGGACTACCAAGAGGACTCTTCGGGTTGCGAGGGAATCCTGGGAGATTGGAGATGCTAATGTCGTGCTCGGTGAAATCGATTGTAGCTGCATCTGGGATGTAGACAATTTCTCGGAGGGTCGTCTCTAGTCTCTCTAGGATATCCTTGGCCAAGATACTGTCCGTTATTTTGGTTTTGCAAGCGGTTCGCCAGACAAGCGTATCGTCGACTAACTCCATTTCAATGCAAACTGGGTACTTTTGAGAGTGAGTAGGTGCGGCAATGACGGAAAAAAGAACACCTACTTCAACTGCCGAAGAGCCACCAACAGACTCGTACAGTGAGCCTCTCACAGGATCATCTTCTGGTCGCTTTTGGTAAATAAATAGGGTGTCAAAGAGTCGCTGCCCTCCTAGGTTCACTGATGCTTGAGCATTCCGTAGCGGATAGTGTTGGTGCTGGACTATGTTCGTAATGTTCTCTTGTACGTATTGGAGCATTTTGCCCCTTGTACCATGAAGGATAACACGAACAGTGACCGCATTCATAGTTGGGAACACCACGTCGTGGGCAGAATCCGTGTCTCTTCCAGATAGAATTGTTCCAAACACCACCTCCAAGCTCTTTACATAGGATGCAAGGACGAAGGCCCAACAGGTCTGCCCCAGCGCCTGCGGTGTCACACCTTGCATCCTACAGAATGACTTAAGCTCAGTGGCGGGTAGAGAGGAATGCAGTTCTAGGTGGTGGACCCTTTTGGAGAACCGCTGGTCATCTAGTAGACCGGGGAACCGCGAAACCTTGACTCCTAATAGATAGGTCCTCCAGAACTTCGCCGCCTCTGAACTGGAGGAGCTGAGGATATGTCCAAGTGTTTCCCTAATTGAACGCCGCGGTAGATATTCTCCGTGGTAGGCCTTCCTCACGTCCTGATGTAGCAGGCTCATGGACCAGCCGTCATACAGGGCGTGTGCCATTGAGAGTACTAGAAATCTCTTCTCGGGACCTTCAAGCACTGTGATTGAGACTATAGGCCCAGTGGCTGCTACCTCTGCTACCTCTGCTTTGGCTTTGTTTGTTAGGGCTTGCACGTCGTCTTCTTGACGGACTTGGGTAATCCTCCACCGTATGCTTTTCGAGCGATGTATTATCTGAGCATATGAGAAAGGAATATCGGGGTCATCCACCTCATGGAACGAGGTCCTTAGGATAGGAGTGTTCTTAGTAACGATTTCCCAGGCTAGCTTGAGCTTCTCCAGGTCAACCGTATCTTTCAGTTGGAGTATGTCGTGATTGAAATACCAAAAAAAGTTGGAACTGTACATCTTTGCAACCATAGCTTCTTGCAATGGGGTGACGGGTAGAATTTGCTCTGCATGATCGACTAAAATCTCATTGCTGCGGAAATAGGTGCGTAATTTGTCTTCGAAATCATCTAGAATATTTAGCTCTATCGGCTGCTCGCTAGGTATGGGAATAGTGGTCGCGACAGATGCCATTTTCGAGATCGTAAGACTCTTCATGATATCACCGACCGAGAGGTTGATGCCGCCCTGCTTGAGGCGGGAGGAGAGCTTTATGGCATCTATGCTATCTAGACCCAGCTCGAATATCGAAGATGTCTCCTTAATGCACGACGCGTCAATTTCTGCTAGGGCCGAAACCTCCCTTTGGATGTAGCGAGACTCTGTTGTCCATAAATATTGGGGCCGGGTTTCGCTGAGTGCCTTCTTTGGTGCTGTATCTATAGGTTTGCTGATTGTCGTACAGTGACTTTTGGATTGGGCTGTTGACATTATGCTGTTCGGATCCTTTATTAATTGGTGAAGAGCAACCCCGAATTCTTCTAGCAAGCGTAGTGACGTTTCGTTGCTGGAGGTCGTACTTTGGGCAGCGATGGTAAGTTTTAGGGATTCATCCACCTGGTAGTGCGCTTCAAACGCAAGGGGGTACTATTTTGCGTTAGCGAAACTGCCCCGAGGCCCCCTAGAGGATCGTAGGCTTACATCAATCGGGGACGAGGAATATAGGGGAGTCCATAGATCTTGAAACTTGGGCATCGAATTTTCGTCATCTTTTTGGAAGACAAATAGAGTATCAAACAATGGCATATCAGGTGATCTTCCGTACCATTTTGCGATGTCTCTTAGAGCCGTGTGCTGATGTGGCAGTGCCGCGGTGTTGAAGTCATGGCATTTCCTCACCAATTTTGCCCAGGTATCTGTTTTCTGGAACGGGATGTAGCAAGGGATGGTGTTAAAGAGCGGTCCGATGGTATTTCCAATACCCTCTAAATCAATTGACCGTCCGGAGACGACCACCCCGATAGTTACTGAGTCCAAGAGGTATTTCTGTAGCACCGAGATCCAACAGGCCTGTATTATCCCTTGATGGGTGGTGCCTAAAGACCGTCTAGTTGCCTCTAACCCAGGCACCCTTAGATCCATAGTCACCAAGCTGTCCTCCCGGACCGGATCTTGGATAAGTGATGGCATCCGACAAGATTTTAAACCTGACAAGTGCTGGGTCCAGAACTCCTTCGCTCCTTCATCCTCACAAAGCGGTCCATATGGCAATACGTCATGGAACGGGGGACCATAATCAACATCGATTGTTCCAAAGTACTCCGAATGGACTCTCATCAATAGGGTAGGTAGGCTATTGCCGTCGTATAAGGCATGGAATATGTGGAGACACATTACGCTCCGTGTTGGAGACTGGACGATAGATATTTCGAACGGGGTGTTCCGGAGATCTCTAGTCCGCTGCCACCAAGCTAGATAGTAGTCTTCTGTAACAGCTTTCCTCTCATCTTCGCTAGAGACATAGAATTCATCCCAACCTATTTCCTGCTCTTTCACTACCACCTGTGCAAATCCCTCGGGGGTTGAAGAAAATCGTGTT
This sequence comes from Geoglossum cookeanum, assembly GCA_021527025.2. Lineage (NCBI taxonomy): Eukaryota > Fungi > Ascomycota > Geoglossomycetes > Geoglossales > Geoglossaceae > Geoglossum > Geoglossum cookeanum. The sequence continues at coordinate 59,320 of JAJDFF020000035.1, forward strand.
CGTAGTATTTGTGTCCTCGCTACGACAGCTTCCCATGCGTCCCTTAACTTCGGAATATTCGTGCTCGGTTGTAGCTCAAAGTGAAATGACCCAAAGTACAATGGGCGGTCATTCTCGAGCGACTGGAATATCATGCCTTCCTGCAGAGGGGTACATGGGGCGATGCTATCAATCAAATCGAGAGACATGCCCAAATCTCTCGATATTGCATCGGCATGTCTATGAACGAACGCTAGAATATTTTGGCTCGCATTTAGCTGGAATTTGTTGGCGGAACTCTGGCTGTGCTGATCTTGCCCGAGTGCGTGGGCAAGTTGACCTATTGTAGGATCTAGTGGCTAGGGTCAGTCCAGGCCGTAGTTACCGAAATGCCAGGACTCACATTTCATGATAACCGATACCTGTGCGTTCCCAAAACCCGCCTCTTTTAGTAAATGTGCGAAGCGAATGACAGATATGGAGTCGAGCCCCAGTTCAAAAATGTTTGAGGATATATCAATATCCTCAGGACTAGCACCAGTTGCCTTGGATAAAATTTTTAGAAGCTTCGCTTCCCTGCCGGTACTGGGTCCGTTTGGACCGTTTCTTGTGCTACCAAGTTTTTGTAGCTCCTTTAGAGAGAGGCGTTCGTAGATCTGCCTCAGCTGTTTTGCGTCAGCTTTGTTGTTTGCTGATAGAGGAATAAATTGAATAGCCACGAAATGAGTTGGGATCATATAGCCTGGGAGCTTTGCCCGACAGGCGCTAAGTATCTTGGTAGCTATCTTGCTGTCTAGTGGATTGAGTTGGATTCCGGGCGTTTTCTGCTGTGTAGGGGCCTTTAGTACCACAAATGAGACGAGCTGTTCTTTCTGCTGCTTGGGGTGCTGGAGCACAAGAGTTGCAATCTCCCGGACTCCGTTTACGCCGGTCTTTATCGTTTCGTTGATTTCTCCAATCTCCAATCTCTGGCCCCTAAGTTTTACTTGGTCGTCTGCACGGCCTAAGAAGTCGAATGTACCGTTATGCAATAATCGGACGAGATCTCCAGTGCGGTAGACCCTAATTGTATAAGTTAAACGACACGTTATTCTTGGGTTAAAACGGACATGCTAACTTTTCTTGGTATTTAGGGATATACGGAAACTTTTCCTGCGTTAGTTCTGGAAGTTTTAGGTAGCCTCGTCCGACGAGCTTCCCAGACACGCAGAGCTCTCCAACGCCGCCCCGGATTACCGCGACTGTAGAGTTAGGAAGGAGCACGTAGGACCCTACATTGTCGAACTGTGGTCCAATATTCGAGGGCTTTCCAGATACGGGAACCCTAGGGAACATTGTGCAACCGATTGTAGCTTCTGTTGGACCGTAACTGTGAATGTCAGCTGCGCCCTATAAGACTTGGAATCGAGACCTCTAACCCATTATATATAACCTCTTTCGGACCCCAGACATCCAGAATCTCTTGTTTTAGCTGCTCCCCCCCGGTGATGAACACGCCTCTGCAGAGTGATGGAACTTCATCTGGATGCAAAAGGCTTGCAAGGCTTGGTGTTAGATCAATATGTGTAATGTTGAGGCCTCTAATTGTCCCTGCAATGTCCCCAAGTACCACGTCACGAGGTGCGGATGATACACAGATACCAACACTCCAACTCCAGTACTGCTCTAACACGCTCACGTCGAAGTGGAAGGAGGCAAATTGTAGGAATTTCGAATCTGGGCTCCAGTGCCCTCTGAAAATCTGTTGGAATGCGAGCATTGCCTGAACTGCGCTTTCATGAGTGATCTCACAACCCTTAGGAGTGCCGGTCGTCCCTGCAATATGGTTACACACAATGGGTCTCCAAGTGGTCTGTGGGTTGCCTACCTGACGTATACAAGCAGTAACAGATATCGCCGGGTTCGATTTTCCGTGGCAATGTCGGTGGAAGAGTGGGATAGCTGCTGGATCCTGTAATGCTATCTAGACATATGACTGGAATATCTATGGCTACTTGTTGCAGTTCTAGGGCGTGTTGCGTTGTAGTCAGGACGCATTTCGATTGTGAGTGCTTTGTGATGAATATCTTTCGTGCGATGGGTGCATTTGGATCAAGTGCAACAAAAGCGCAGCCTGCCTTTAAGATCCCGAGGATTGCAAAAGATGCCTCGGGACACTTGTCAAAGCAGATGGTGATTAGATCTGCTGGAAGAGATCCATTTTGTGTGAGCAGGTTGGCGATTTTGTTGCCCTCAGCATCCAATTCTTCATAAGTCCAGGTTTTCCTGAGATTTTCATCGTGAAGACTTGTAACGAACTCTAAGGCAATTTTTTTTGGTGTAGTTTGACACTGCGACTCCACAAACTGATGCAATAGGTTAACTTCTGAGTGTAGAAGCTCTTCTTTTGCAGGTACTATCGAAAGGAGATTTTTAGGCAGTAGTGACATATCGGTAGCTTGAGTTTCTGGAGATGCTAATGTATCTCTCATCGCGGCATCAAGATGATCTAGTAGAAGCATAGCCTGTTCAATTGGAAGCGTGTCCTCGCGGAATGTTATCCTGAAAACCAGCTCTTCCCCGGTAGGCTCAAGCTCGACGGAGATGGCGTACTATCTTGATGTCAGCCTTTTTATTAGTTCTGTGAAAGTGATGTATTTAAAGTGAGGTCTCACGTCGGTAAATGCTTCCTCATCCACAACTTCCCATGGAGGCCGGTAGCGGCCACTATGGCTCGGGAGTTTTTGGTAGACAAAAATCGTATCGAACAATTTCTCGCCGACATGACCCGTCCACCGTTGAATATCAGATAGCGGGGTAAATTGGTAATTTAAGATTGCGGAGTTGATTTCCATTATGTGTTGAACGAGGCGTTTGTTGCCCTCCTGGATCTTAACCGCAATTGGAACGGTAGCCAGGCACGGGAATGCGGTCTCCTGAGTAATCCCGGAAACTGTTCGTCCAGACAATACTGTTTGAGTTAGGAAAAGATCTAGAGCACCTGAGGTGTTTAACATACCTAGCCCAAAAGTGATAGAGGATTCCCCAGTGTATGCAGCTAAGACTCGAGCCCAGGCGGCTTCCCCTACAGCCTGTATCGTGAAACCGTGTAACTTACAACTCGATTCTAACTCGAGCTTTGTTTTCGAATGAACCTTTGAGAGAACATGGCTGGCCTCGCTCTCTACTCGCAGTGGCGTCATACTGGGAAATTTGCTGACATGAAGGTCTTTGCCAATATCCCGCCAGAACTGCTCTTGTTGCTTTTTTGTACAGGAAGCATTTAGTATTGCACCCAGAGCTCCATTAAGGGAAGGAGCTGCGGTATTTGAACATCCATTATATGCCTCCGTGACGTCCCGGAGGATAATCTGGAGTGATTGTGCATCGTAGAGTGCGTGGTGGGCAGAGAACTGCACCAAAGTCCTACGGCAACCTTGGCTTATACCTAGACGCCACGCTGGTAAATGGAAGGACTGAAAAACCTGCGAAGCACAAGAGCGGCGTTGCCTATTTAGGGATTCCGGAGTGTCTGAAACGCCATCTAGATAATAAAGTGGCAAATCTAATACCCCAACCCGATATGTTAGCATGGCAAATGGGTACTCTTCGCTATCAAGGCTTGCGAATCCGGTTCGGAGTAAATCATGCTTGTGTGTTGCATTCCCCCAGGCTTCAAGGACCTTATTAATGTTGGCCCCCTTGGGCAGCTCTAGCAGTAAGTGGTTAAAGTACAAGGTACCTTCTGAGCTTAGAAATTGGGCAATCATCCCTGCTTGTATAGGGGTACAGGGGCGTATGGCCTGAATCTCTGCGCTAGCGATGCTTAACCGCGAGACGATGTCTTTGCGATATCTTTGCTCAAAGGCCATGAAGTCGAACATTGACTGTTGCGGGTGGCTTCGGTGCCGAGTTTCTCTTAGGAACGGGACCAATTGATTGATCGAGGGCCGCTATATAAGTTAATGGAATTTCGGGTCTTTCTGGGAGCTAAAGAGCATTCCTTACCTTCAGGATATCTGCTGTAGTTACTGTCCTCCCACTGCTCCTAAGCTCTGACGCTATCTGAGCTGCACTGATGCTATCTAGCCCTAGCCTATAGATCGTAGTGTCACGCCCGATTTCCCGCCTGCTCACACCCGAAAAATGGGAGAGAATATCGACGAGTTCGTCCTCGTCCTTGCATATGAAAGTATCTGGTAACGGTTCGTCACGGCTTCCACCCTCATCAAACCATCCCCTGGGCTGGCATTGCCTAAACCGAGATATAAGAGCTTGCTTGTCAACTTTGCCGGAAGGAGATAGAGGGATGTTGCTGAGTGTGACCAAATTCCTGGGAACCATGTATGCTGGAAGCTTCCCACGCACTGCCAATTGCACAGCTTTCCATACGCTAACTCTATAGTCATTCTCCGAAGAAAATCCCTCGAAACTGCTTGACTTCGGCACAGCCAAGAAGGATACTAGTTCGTCTTCTAAGTTTTCGGAGCGTTTAATGGACAAAGTCACAACGCCCGTAACATCTGGATGTCCGGCCTTCAGGGCATCATTGATCTCGTTTAGATCGATATTGGCGGTTCGTCCGATATACTCAAAGTAGCCATTACCAAGCATGCGAACAAGATCTCCAGTCTTATAGAGAACCTTTCTGGCGTCACTGTAGGTAGCTCGTGACAGGGGTAGCTCTTGATCAGCGTGATAATGGCCCCCGTCGAGCTTAGACCCGCCAATATATAATTCTCCAATTCCAAATCGTGGAGCGAGATACCCTGTGTCCTTTGAGAGAACGGTAAAGGCTACAGAGGGAAAGGGGGATCCAATAAGTGTCGACTTGGTTCCAGGGGTGGTAGGCCGGGTGGCACAGCAGATCCCCGTTTCTATACAAACTATTAACTTTTGGGGAAATAAGCTGGGATAGTTTGTGCTTGCCAGTTGACCCGTATGAGTTAACAAATTTTCCAATCCAATTATCTGCCAACCATTGTGGCGTCGCTTCGCCGTAGCAATGGAGACACTGAACTGATGGTACTAAGGACTTGGACAAGCTGGAAGCTACCGTAGGGGTGAGGTCGAGCATTGTAATGCCCATGGTATTGATGGTCGAGGTGAGGTTATCCAGCATTGGAGCCTGTGTGGTAGAGCACAGGCAGAAACCAAAGTTCCATGCAACAAAACAGTCAAAGTAACACATATGGAATGTCGTAGGCGCGTATTGAAGTAGCCTTGTTTCAGGAGTCCATGGCAAAAAATCTCTCGAACACTCGATTCTTTGTACTGCATTTCGATGTTGAACACTCACAACTTTTGGCTGTTTTGTGGGCCCTGTGATTCCGATTAGAATAGTAACCCTTGAAGTCTGTTCATAATCGTACCTGATGTGTATAATCTATACGCTAAACTGGAGTGAGATAGTCTTTCTATTGGCGGATTATATTTTGGCTTTGTGCAAAAAAAACCCTCGGTATCTAGTATGATGAGCTTGACGGCACACCAAGATGTACCGACTGTACTATTACTGAGAACGGCACGAGCCTGCAGCTCTCTCACCATCGAAGATTTGTGGCCACTCGAAGACTGTGGATCCATAGGTGTGAATGCAGCTCCAGTTTTGAGTACCCCCAAGATACTTGCATAGAAAATGGGTGATTTGTACATGCAGATGGAAACCGTTTCTTCCCTCCTCACACCATTTTCAAGTATGACGTGAGCGATTTGATTTGAGACATGGTTCAACTCTTCAAAAGTCCAAATTGTCCTCTTTCCGTCAGGATACAAGAAGTCGAGCGCTATGGCACGAGGCCGTTCCCTCACATTTCGTTCGAATTTCGAGTGTAGGAGCATGTCTGGCTCACTAGAAACCACAAATGTTTTACTTGTAGTCGATAGAAACGAGTTGTCCAAAAAGCCGAAATCCGCAATGCTGTTTGATGGGTAAGAGAGACATGATTGCAAAGTATCACTAAAGGTCTGTAGTATTCGTGATGTATCCTCTTCCAATATAGAAGAGCTAATAAAGTATAAGCCTTAGTACTCGGAGCTAAACTTCCACGGAAGGGCCTACCGGTGACAGTGCAAAGTGAACTCGAGTGAGTCTTCATGAGGTAAAGGAACAACTTCGCAGATAATGGGGAACTGAATAGTTAGATCAGCTTTATGTCTTGTACTTTAAGGTGCGGCTCACCCCCATATCGCCAATGTCTTCCACAGTCGACCATACTCGGTCATCTAACTCCTGTTGTGGCTCTTGCAAGATAAATAGTGTGTCAAATACCCCTAGCCCGTCCTTTCTATAGTTTGACTGGATATAGCGTAGAGGGGTTAATTGATGTGGTAATGAATTGGCATTCACATTTTGTAGCGTCTCAATCAGCTCTAAGTTTGTCGTACTGTGTGTGAATTGCACTCTGACCGGCAACGTATTGAAGCAGGGGGCAACAATCTTTTCAACACCCTCTAGAGGTATTGTTCGGCCGCTGACGACGTTGCCGAAACAGATGTCACGTATGCCGAGGTATGCGGCGAGGATTTTAACCCATGCGGTTTGACTGAGGGCAAGCAGAGAAATAGATAGTTCCTTGCATGCATTGCTAATTGAACTTAGGGGCATCGTTGACTTGAGTCGTGCTCTAATGTTTCCTTTTAACATTCTTCCATAGGATGAAGACTTGCCTGTCATCTCTGGAAAGGGGGATGGCCTGAAGTCTTTGAGCATCGTTCCCCAGTAGCGCCCTGCCTCCTCTAAATCTACTGATACAACGCGCTCCAGGAACAGCTCAAATGGAACTACCGCCGGGAGGGGAACGCCTAAATAAGCTTGTTGAACCTCATCCAACAGCTGCCGTAACGCTCTGCCATCGTAGAGTGCATGATGCATCGAGAGCAGTAGCAACGTGCGATGCGGAGAACGGATAGTCGTGAACAAGTACGGGGGCTCAAGTTCGTTGGAACCGGAAGCAATAGTAGATATGCAGTCCCTCAGGCTCAATTCGACTTTCGACGTGGAAGTCTCAATTAGCAACCAGGTAGGTCTATATTGTTCGAGGATGACCTGGGCGAACGCGTAACGGAGATTATCGGTTGCTAAAAAGAAAGTTCGTAGAATGTCATGTCTTGAAACGATTTCACCCCAACAAGTTTTCAAACGATCCAAGTCCCCGTGAATTTCAAAAACTGTATGGCTGTAGTAAGCTGTGCTAACTTTCGGATCTGCTTTGGACAGCATGGCTTCCTGCAGGGGAGTACAGGGGAGGACCTTTTTTATCCGTCTACCGGGTTGTTTGAAATCATTCGTCACCCTGTTGAGCCAAGTCTCCCCGAAGACGCCTTCTAAGGGAATTTTTGACCCCCCCCGTTTCTCAAGGTGGAGGCTTGAGATCTCGCTACAGAGGCTAGAAATCGTTGGATGGCGGAGGATTGTTGAGACTTCCAATTGGCCAATCCCTTTACTCTTAAGTGCTCTAGAGAGGCTTATTGCTGATATAGAATCTAGTCCGAGACTGAAGAACGATGTTAGGGGATGAATCCTGTCCACTGGAACGTCGAAAACGTCCGAAATTGTGCTGGCCACTTCACGTCCTGAGTCGGGCCAATCGCCCTCGGGACCGGAATGCTGGACTTGGCGAGAAACAGGCTCCCAGTACTCCACACTGAAGCTCTGGAAAGTTGCAAGGAGTCTTCTTTTATCAATCTTACCTTGATCTGTCATCGGAAGGGTAGAGAGTGGTACTAGGAATGAAGGAAGCATATATGTAGGAATGGTACATACTAGATTGCGAAAGAGTTGGCTGACAGCGAATTTAATGTCTGAATTAGGAGATAGCACCTGGAAGTCCATTGACGCCCTCGCTTTCGGAACCCAGAAACACACCAGTTTCTGGAACTTGGAGTTCGACTCAGTAGCTAGTAGTGTGGTGCAATCAAGAACCAACGAAGACTTCAAGATTACGCTGGCAATCTCCCCTAACTCGACTCGCTGACCTCGGATTTTGATTTGGTCATCTCGTCTGCCGACAAACTGGAGTGATCCATCCGAATGAAGTCTCCCATAATCGCCACTGCGATACAAGCGGCCAAATTGTGGGTGATTTATAAACTTCTTTGATGTTAGTTCCGGCATGTTGAGGTATCCGCGGCACTATGTTATTCATCAGAGAGCTTACTTTCTGTGTAAAGGGTGACAGAACCTACCACCTGATCCCCACCGAAGCAGAACTCTCCGACGCCGCCTCGGGGCAGTAAGACAATCTCTTCATCGTCATAGACTACAAAAGCCGACGTGTTGCTGAAGGGCGTTCCAATATTATTGATAGAATCGCTACTCGAGACCTTCTGTTTAATAGTGCAAATATTTGTTGTCTCACTGGGCCCATAGCCTGCGGTTCTATTAGCAAGATCTAGTTATACAGCTTAGCCTTGTTGCGAACCTTGATACAAGCCTCGGTCAACCCAACAGTCAAAAACCCTTTGCGTGAGTGGTTCGCCTGCCGTAACAAGAAACCGCACGTCTGGCACATTCTTAGGGTCAACAAGCGCCGCAACCGTTGGAGTGAGACTGAGATGGCTAATTTCCATGTCTCTTATAGCTGCTTCAATATCCCGAAATAGCACATCCGTGGTTGTAGAGCAGAGACATATCCTTGAGCACCAGGCAAAATATATTTCAAACACAGACACTGGGGATGTTTATTAGCGGAAACTCGCTGTCACGAAAGAGGGATCTCGCTCACCATCGAACGCCTGTGAGCAAGACTGTAGCAACCTGGAGCCTTTCTCTACCGAGTAGGTATCTCTCAAAACGTCGAGATTGCTCAAAAGGTTTTCCTGGGTAACTAAGACACCTTTCGGCGCTCCTGTGCTCCCTGATGTGAAAACCGCATATGCAAGGTTTGAAGATTGGTAAATAGTGGTGGGATTGCTCAAAGGTAGCGGGGTAAAGTTGAACACATCTAGACAGACCCCAGAAGTGCCTCCAGGGGTGCCCAGGATCTCCCATAAATTGGAGTGTGTGACACATTGCTTTACCCGGGCTTCAGCCAAGATGTGTCGTACCCTATCCCTAGGCGTATCAGGGGTGATGGGAAGGTATCCAGCTCCCGCCTTAGCAACCGCAAGTACCGAGACGTAGAGGTCAATACTCTTTTCCATGTATATGCATACTAGCTCGTTGGGGGATACACCGAGGGAGATTAGGTGGTGTGCCACTTGATTTGCTCGCATATTTAGCTCTCTGTACGGTAGACGCTCGATATCCCTTCTACTCCCAATTGAGTTGTAAAACTCGATGGCTATATCTCCTGGGCATTTCTGAGCGGCATGTTCAACGAAACTTGCAAGTGTAGCACGAGCCCGTCGTCGCTGTGGATTGGGATTCTGGATTGACAGTACTCTGTCACGAAAACAAGACCTGCAGTCAATTAGAGATAACAATTCAGACTGAATGAAGGTAGTGACTAGTTGATCTAGCTGCTCAAGTAAGATCTCTACTTGGCCTTTTGGAATAACTGCTCGCTGGTAATTGGCCTTGATATAGATGTGATCCATCCTAGGTTCTATTTCTAAGGTGAGGCTGAATTCGAGATAGTCCGCGCCACCAACCTGTGAAACGAAATGTGGCTCAGTGACATTGGATTTCAGGGTTTGCTGGTATACCAACAAAGTGTCAAACAAGACTTCTCCTGGTCTCACTCCGCAAGATCCGCGAATGTCTCGCAATGGTAGAGCGCAGTGTTCAAGATTTTTCCTACCCTGTTTGTGGGCGGATTGCACGAGGTCCCGCACAGTTCGAGAATTGGAAACATCTAACCGGAAAGGAGTTATTGATATGAATGGGCCGATGATATCTTCGATGCGATCTAATGGAAGGGTTCGGCCAGATAGAGCCACTCCAAAGACCACGTCCGAGTATCCAAGGTATAAGCCAAGAAGGTAAGCAAATGCCCCCTGAAAAAACGCCTGCGGACTGACGAGGAGGTTTCGAGACGCAGATTCTAGCTCAGCTCGCAAGAAGCTCATACGAGAGCTTGTAACATCGAGAGTAGGTCTTATACCGTTGCGCCCGTTTAGATTTGGCAGCGTACATGGGATCACATCCTGAAGGTTCCTTTGCCAAAATTCTCTCGATAATGCAAGGCCCGTGGTTGTGGACGGCTGATGATAGAATTCCGCGAGCTTCCGATATGGTGGTCGATTCCGAGGCTTTTGCCCAGCGAGGATACATTCTAGGTCCCCCATGAGTTGCTCCCACGACCAGCCATCATACAGCGCATGGTGTATTTGGACTAGAATGCGCCAGCCGCTAATTCCTTCTCGAATCTGTATTCTAAGTGGCCTAAGAAGTGCCAACTTAGTGTCTAGTCCGTACTCATAGGTTAATTCAGGCACTTCCGAGAAACAAGTGTCCGGTAGGTCCTTCCATATGACCTGACCGAACGAATGCACCCCCTCCAGTTCAATAAACCCTGAGCGCAAGATCTCATTCTGTAAGGCAAGCTGTTTGAAGGCGGCTTTGATAACCTCCGGCTTGATGGCTGAATGCGCCTCTAGCTCGATCCAGTTGCAGTAGGCTTTGGAGTCCTTGGCAGTTTCGGCCAGCATTGCTGTCTGCAATGGTGTGCAAGGAATGACCTCGGAAGCTTCTGTAGTGGACACTAAATTTAGAAGTTGGGTATACCCAGATTCTCGAGCTATCTTGAAGACGTCTTGCCTATCTACATCCGTACCATGATCAGCATAGCCGGTCGGTTGACTAGGGGTCTGCCCAATTCTCTCGATCGTGTCTGCCTTCAATATATTGGTGGCACTAGAGCTAAAACCAAGCATCCGAAGCTGGGAAGAGAGTTGAATCGCGAGCAAAGAGTCTAGACCAGCTGCGGCAAGACTAGCAGAGCGGCCGATTGCCCTGCCCAAGAGATTGCAAACAGTATCCCTGATCCTCCGCTCGGTCTCGCTGGCTGCCCCCCGCAGACCCAAGAGACCATTTCCTCTAGCCTCTATATAGTCTGAATCTAAACGATGTCTGTCAATCTTGCCAGAAGACAGCCGCGGGAGGTCCCGAACCAGAACAACATCAACCGGGATCATGAACTTCGGCAGCCACTGATTGCAATTGTCTAAAATATGCTTCACAGAGACCTCGTCGATGTTGGCAGAATAGAACAATACTAGCGTCCCATCAATAACGCTGGCAGCTGCATTCCTAACGCCGTCCGTTCTACAGGCAACTTGCTCTATCTCCCCGAGTTCAACCCGCTGACCTCGTAATTTGACTTGCCCCGGAGAGATCCTACCAAGGAATTCTAGGCACCCATCGGAAAGAAGACGTGCCCTATCACCGGTCCTATATAACCGGCCATACTTCTGTGTTTCTAGGAAGGACTGGGATGTTTGTTCTGGTCGATTGAGGTAGCCATCGGCAAGTTGATGGCCGCCGATTACGAGCTCACCAACTTGCCCAATTGGAAGGACTTCAACTGAGTTTGGTCCGCCCTGAGGTGCAATGATAAGTGCTAAGACCGTATCAAGAGGGACCCCAATAATGCCAACTCTTGAGTGTGCTGGAAAATTTGTTGCGAGGGTACAGTGGATTGCAGCCTCCGTTGGGCCATACATTCCGTGGAGAATCCCTTTCGTCGTTGGCGAACCACCAAATTCGTTGGCAACATGGCTGGTAAGCATTTCACCAATCGTCAACAGTACTTGGAGACCTGGTGCATTCTTCCTCTTCTGGAGAAGCCCACCTGCAACGGTGGGCGTCAATTCTGCAGCATCAGCTCCCAGTCGATCAATTATGCTTGGAAGGTCGTTTAATAGCCCATCTCTGCTGCACCCTACCAGCGTAGAACCCCTAAATAGTGGAAAGAACATTTCGAAAATAAAGACATCGAAAGTTGGAGCTGCAAACTGGAGAAACCGATTGAAAGGGGGTATGTACCGGTCATGTGCTAATAGGGATTGTGTTGCAGCAAAATGAGATACAGAAACCCCTTTCGGTACCCCAGTGGATCCGGACGTATACATAACGTAGGCAATGTCCTTGAGATCAACCCGTGGAAGGTGAATGGGCTCATGTCCGTTACAGCTGGTTTCACTGACATCAACGACCACAAGAGCGTGTTTTTCTTGCCAAGTAAACCTCTTTTCTAGCGCTCTCGTCGTCACTATAACCCTTGCCGAGACATCCCTTACAACGAACTTATTGCGTTCCTCTGGTGAATCTAGATTAAGAGGACAAAATGCTGCCCCTGCCTTGAGGATGGCCAACAATGCAACGTACAGTTCTGGGGATTGTGGGACAAGAACCGGAATAATAGGGTTCCTCAAGCCCTCGTTGGCCCCACTAGCCTGAAGCACACGGCGCAATCGTGAAGCGAGCAGAGTTGAAAGCCAGTCAATAGTCGCGTAAGAGTAACCGGAAAGCGTTCCGTCTGAGCTCAAGAATTCTACTGCAAGACCCTCCTCTCCTAGCTGGAACCTCGGGAGCTCGTGGAGCAAGTTCGGACCTTCCAGTACTCTCGGGTTTAGATTCGCCGTCGATAACACAACATCATTGACTTCAATGCTAATTCCTAGTCGCTCGGCCCAAGCCTGCCTCAGCTGGTAGGCAATCTGACTGAGCTGCACAAGTGGAATACGTCCGGAGCTCTCAAGCGACCAACGCCCCAGTTCAGCATCATGTTGGAGTTGAAGTACGGATCTGATCGACCCTGGAGCCTTCACGATTAGCTATTAGCAAGGTTTTCTTTGGGGGTGTTGCAGTCCCCTACCTTCTGAGCGAGGACTCCCGTCCATTCGCAGCTCCCAGGCACAGAAGATGCAGCCTCGACCGTGGAGATGGTCTGTTGCAGTAAATCCACTTTCACAGCGTTTGTGGCGACCCTGAAAACTGGTTCCTCGCTTCCCGTGTAAGATCGAAGCAAGGATGCCCATGATAACACCAGCACCTCCTCTGGCACGTCGAAATCAGTGCTCCACGAGTAGGAAGCACGACCTGGGTTCTCCCCATCATACGGGGACGAGAGATCTGGAAATTGTGTATACCTTGGCAGCTCCATTGATGCGACTTCGCGTTAAACGTTAAACGCGCACTGGTTGGCAAATGACGGGTAGAGGAGTGAATTGCTTGCCGTGGCCCCAGCTATGATGTCAGGGCCGCCTGGTGTGCTGTCTCAGGTGCTCCATCTGATTAGATTAACGGGCACCACAGAACCCCGCCCTTAAGCACTAGATCCGACACGGGCTTTCCTGCATAACTACGCGCCTACATAGTAGTACAGCATTTGTTTCCCCGACCAATGGCGAGCCATGCTAGTCCTGCCAGCGCTGAGATCCGTTTTATCTGATGCATTGATAACGGAATATCTTGCGGCTGCGTAGCTACTCCCTGCAGTGTATCATTGATGATGGCCCTCCCAAAAACAGCACCAGAGAACCTAATGTAACCGCCGCGTCAATCTGGTGATGCGATGCCAGAACCCGTCCTCCACCGGCTCAAGAGCGAGACCCTTGCCGAATGCCATCAGCAATGCCCGGTTCGCTGCACTCCCTCCCATACCTGATGTACGATTCTAACGGCAACAGAATGGGTGGGGTTCGTTGTAGCGTTGTTAAAGTTTGGGGGAGACCTGGCAGGCTTAGAGCTCGTAGCTTCCGTTGAAGAGCCATACGGTGAATTGCGTCACCCCTCCTATTTAATTCCTCGGAGGTCTAATCGATCCTGAGAAGTGTTTTCCTGTGCGAACAGAAATCTCGGCATCTGTCGGGACAGCTAAACTTTGTGTACTAAATTATTAGGCTATTACCGTCCTGCAGGAAATTGTAAGCTGTGCCCTGGTCAAGATTATGCGGGCTTTTTATTCATATGTGCGGCTAACGAAGCAATCCCTCGCACCAGAAGTCTATTTGTATTTAACATCGGCCTCCCCCTTCGATGATCGCGAAGTACAGCCCCATGCCTTCACAGAATAGGACTAATGGCATTTCTTCACCCCCCAATGGCGCTATAGAAGGTTCGGACGGTCACTGGAAACGGAAGAAGGTGCATTCCCCAGCAAGGCTCTCAGAACTTAGGCGCACGCCTCCCGATGAGCTCCACGACCTTGTATGCGTGGGATTCGGACCTGCCTCCCTCGCCATAGCGATAGCCCTCCATGACACACTGGCCTCCTCAGACTGCCCAGGAGCGTCACCCCAGCTGGGCTCAAACCAGAGACCAAAAGTCCTATTTCTCGAACGGCAATCTCAGTTTGCATGGCACGCTGGTATGCTGCTTCCAGGAGCCAAGATGCAAATTTCTTTCATAAAAGACCTAGCTACACTGCGGAACCCTCGAAGTGAGTTCACTTTTCTCAACTACCTGCACCATCAAAAAAGGCTCGTACAGTTTAGCAACCTCGGAACGTTCCTTCCGCTCCGCGTCGAATATGAGGATTACATGCGTTGGTGTGCTAGTTCGTTTGAGGGAATAGTCGATTATGCCCATGAGGTCTCACAGGTTGTACCGGAGACGACTTTGACGGGGTCATCGAAGGTGGGTTCGTTTATTGTCAGGTCAAGAGACCTGCATACCGGCGAGCTTAAGAGGCATAGGGCCAAGCACGTGGTTGTTGCCGTCGGAGGAAAACCCTTAATACCTCAATCTCTGCCGCAGCACCACCCTCGAGTTATTCACTCATCTAGATATTCGACAGTTGTACCAGCCCTACTGAGCAACAATGAGAGAGACTACCGCATTGCAGTAATCGGTAATGGGCAAAGCGCAGCCGAGATTTTCAACGACCTCCACTCGAAATATCCCAATGCTAGGACAACGTTATTAATAAAGGGTGGAGCCTTACGACCGAGCGATGATTCTCCTTTGTAAGTTCAATCCGTCTCTATCCAGGCGCTCTCGCTCACCGACTTTCCAATAAAGTGTAAATGAAATCTTCGACCCCTGTCGGGTTGACGGCATCTACCAACAGGCCCCAGAAGTCCGAAAAGCATCTATTGCTCACAATCGAGGCACCAATTACGGCGTCGTTTGTCGGGAATTACTAGAATCTCTCTATGCCGACATCTATACTCAGCGGCTACTCAGTTCCAACGAAGAGGAATGGCAGCACCGAATCAGCCCGTATCGAAAGGTTATTGGTGTTGAAGACTTTCCTAATTCTGGCGAGCGCGTGAGGCTACACATCCGTAATTCAAGCGGCCTCCATGAGGAGGGCGGTGTATGCTGTGATGAGTGGCTTGACGTTGATGCTGTTCTCGTAGCTACGGGATACATCAGGGATGCGCATGAGGAGATGCTGCGGCCAGCAAGGTATTTGATGAAAGGCGGGGATAAACCAGGAAAGACGTGGAGTGTGGCGAGGAATTACCGAGTTAAGTTTGACGAGAGCCGTGTCTGTGAAAGTGCGGGAGTATGGCTACAAGGATGCAACGAGAGTACTCATGGGGTGAGTATTTTGAGAGGCCCAAGTTACTCCACAAAGCCAGTCCCACTTGCTAACAAACACCCCGGTATAGCTAAGCGATACTCTTCTATCTATCCTTTCAACTAGAGGGGGTGAGATCGTAGGATCAATATTTGGGCAGAGTTCTAGCGCCGAAATCGCTAATGGAGGTAGCCATATACCTTCTTGACGTCTGTATAGACAAGTCTAATCAAAATAGTTTGGTAACTGTGTAACCTGAGTGGGTCTCTTGTAGATCGATTTCCTTCTTGCCATGGCATAGGTCCGAGTCGTAGCAGCTTAAACCTATAGTTCCTCTCGAACTAATCTTCCGTATCAGGACTAGTGGTGTTTGAATGCCAAGAGCAGAGCCTCACACTCACCGTCAACTTTTTCCCAGTTGTGGGCCACAACTATGACTCGAGGTCTAACACACAAGACTGTCCGACACACAAGACTGAGCTTGTGCTTGAGATATAGCTAGTGAAGATGGACCACTCCGAGGTACACTACTTCAATAGGTAAATGCCCACTCCTAATTCGAACTAGAACGCTGGAACTGACTGCCTTTAACTGTAGCTACAATCACCATGGTACATACATATTACCCAGAATCTGTTCCTTTGATTTTCTCAGGCACTTGAAGCTAATGGATGAGATTTCCTTCAGGTATTCATGAGGAAATGTTGGTGTGTACCTTATATACTCAAGGCTCTGTAGTCAGTTCGCTAGACGCTGATAAATAGTGCTCCATAACAGAAAGATGAAGTTCGAACAAAATCGTACCAGAATGCGATATACCAAAATCGCCATATCTTCAAAGACAAGATTGTACTAGACGTTGGCTGCGGCACGGCCATACTTAGCATGTTCGAAACCCTCATTTTCAAGCTGTGCTCCTCCGAAGCTTCGGATTGCTGCAGTAGTTCTGACGTGCTGAGGTGTTTGCTCAAGGTTCGCCGTCAAAGCCGGAGCGCGACATGTCATCGGAGTCGACATGTCAACAATTATCGAAAAGGCGAAGGTAATCGTCGAACTCAATGGGATGTCCAGTCAAGTCACCCTAATCCAGGGAAAGATGGAAGAGGTTGAACTACCTTTCCCAAAGGTTGATATTATTATCTCAGAGTGGATGGGCTATTTCTTGCTGTACGAAAGCATGCTGGACACCGTTCTTTACGCCCGGGACAAGTACCTCGCTCCGAACGGTTTAATATTTCCAGACAAGGCCACAATATTCATGGCAGGCATTGAGGATGGTGAGTATAAGGAGGAGAAAATTGGATGTATGTTTCCAGCGCGTAACCGTATGCGATCCTAAGCTGACATGTATGAAGTTTGGGACAATGTTTACGGCTTCGATTACACTCCCCTGAAAGAGACGGCTCTCACTGAACCTCTCGTCGACACTGTCGACCTCAAAGCAGTCGTTACTGATCCTTTCGCGGTCCTTACGCTTGACCTCTATACCGTACAGCCTTCCGACCTTGCATTCTCCTCCCCATTCACTCTCGAAGTCCGAAGGGACGATTTCATCCATGCACTAATCGCTTGGTTTGACATTGATTTCACTGCATGCCACAAGCCAATCCGATTCTCCACTGGTCCACATACCAAGTACACACATTGGAAACAGACAGTATTCTACCTCAGGGATGTATTGACTGTCCAGCAGGGAGAGAAGATCAGTGGTGTATTGTCAAATAAACCGAACGACAAGAACAGGCGTGACCTGGATGTCACAATACAATACAAGCTGGAGACATCTGATAAAATGAGAGAGGCAGATGGAACGTGTGAGTACAAGATGTGAGTAGTACAAGCCTCCCCCATACCCGCAAACACCACCCACATCCCTACAAGCGTCACAGCCTTAGGTTCAAATGACTAATACAATATAAAACTGCATAGGTGCTGATCTCAGCTCCTTAGAAACCCTTCTTGCATGCAATCTAGATATGGAGGAACCAAGGATGCAAACAAACACCTGCCAATCCCAATTACTCAAGGTGATTAAAAATCTCTTGGCATGCTCTCTTCCGCATGCCGAAGGTTTGCACGTGGAGTCTAATATCGATTGCTCCGCATATGTGAGATTTGTATTTTGAGCTCCCTGCCAGACCCAGATGAAGGGCAGCAAAGCAGGCATCCCCGCCAAACGAGAATAAGAACCCGGCTATCAAGCCTTTTATCCCTTATTCCCATCCTCCCCTTCTTCCTCCTGGATCCGCCTTCTAGCCTCCATAAGCGCCTTCCCCAGTAGGTTCGAACCCCAATCTTTCCGCCTGGCAGGCGCATTCTTAGCACCATATCCAACTCCCCATATGCGGTCTCTAGGTGACGCCTGTTCCCAGCCACAGCGCGCCGTTAGCCTATACGAAAACAAAACAACAATGGGGTATGTAGTTGTTCTCGCCCTCTCACCTCTACAATCTCCCTATCCCCAGTCGCAAGGAGAATCTGCTTTAGGTCCGGGTCCTGGGAGAACTTAAGGTAGTTACCATCCTGTACAATGCGTAAGCGGTTCGCGGCCCAAGCTTCTTCGGTGAAGTTATGGACTTTGCGCCCTAAAGCGCGTTGCGCGCGGCCGCCTTGAGCGCGGAGAATTTCCGCAGCTACGGTGGGGTCGCTGAAGAGGAGGGCTTTGTGATACATCATGTACCTTTGTCAAGGATTAGTTATGGAGGCGATTTTGAATTCCACGGCGGGGAACCTCACTGCTCAGCGGTCGCAAACGTGACTGATTCACCGTTTTCTCCGGTCTCCGTGAAGGGGTGTTTGTACCACTGGCAGAAGCAGCCATAGGGACGCTCGGTTTCCTTCCAGAAGAAGACTGAAGCCGTATCTTCATCGGAAGAGGAAGCGGTAGCCTTCGAGGAAGAAGCCATTGTTGGAGAGGGAACGTTAGTTTTCGCGGTTCGGTGTCGTGCTTTAATAAGTTATTTTCAAAGGGATAACTCGGTGGCCCGCCAATTGGTGAGCCAGTGAGGCTTTTCGAAGAACGGAACCGCTCATTGTACCGTGGAAGGAGCCGAGTGCGGTTTGCTTCCTGTGGTGGCTTAGAGGTTATTGAGTCACAGTGGTTGTCAGAGTTCCAAGAACCGCTGCGCACCCCGTATTTGGCAATCTATCTAGGAGCGTAGCAATAGGCCAGGCAGTTGATGTTCTCCCCAATGTTGGCAATACTACGTATATTATTAGAAAACTATTCTTAATTTATTACTAATTGCTGAAGAGGTAATTGAAAAATATGTAGGTGCAGCTATTCATCTAACATAGCCGAATCTTGCTTGTACCAAGCACGATGGAACATAGACAGTTTTTGGCCTCTCCAAGCCCGCAATGATACTACGACAAGACAAGAGGATATTCGTGCGGGCTATATTGCTCCTCGCTGCACTCTGCTTCTTCCTCGAAACATCGCATGCGTCCATCGGCGACAGGCTGCCAGAGTTCACGGAATGCGTTGATGTACGCTAACCCCTTCCCTACAACAATTGGAAAGCAGGAAGTACCGCGTACCTAACCTTTCACGCTTTCTTCCAGATCTGCACGGAGGATATCTGCAAGGACGGGGATTCAGTACTATGTATGTGCTCCCCTGAGTGGCTACGGTTTGCTAACTTCATGTCTCAGCCGCTCACCTCCGCCTCCTGTTCTGGACGTGTCCTGCGGAATGCGATTATACATGCCAGCATATCATCACCGACCAGCGGCTTTCCCGATCCCCTTTACCAGCTAACCCTGTAGTACAATACCATGGGAAGTGGCCGTTCCACCGCATCCTGGGTGTGCAAGAGCCTTTCTCTGTGCTCTTCTCCCTCCTAAATTTCCTTGCTCATCAACATGGCCTCTCCCGGATACGCGAATCCATGCCCAGTAGCTATCCACTACGGAAATACTACATTTGGTTTAGCTACTTCGGCCTCGTGAGCTGGGTCTGTAGCATGGTATTCCACACCCGAGACTTCCGCTGGACGGAGCGACTGGATTACTTCGCGGCGGGCGCAAGTGTGCTATATGGCCTCTATTACGCGCCGATCAGGGTATTTCGCCTCGACAAGCGCACGCCCGCAAAGCAGTCAGTCCTGAGGATATGGACAGTCCTGTGCTGTATGCTTTATGCGTTTCATGTGGCATACTTGACCATATGGAGCTGGGACTATACATACAACATGGCCGCAAACGTTGCGGTGGGTACCCTACAGAATTTGCTGTGGAGTTGGTTTAGCGTTACACGGTACAAACGATTGAAGAAAATATGGGCGGCATGGCCCGGGTTGATTGTCATGTGGCTTATCCTGGCAATGAGTTTGGAGCTCTTGGATTTTCCGCCATTAGGAGGCTACTTAGACGCACATAGCTTGTGGCACCTGGGGACAGTAGTACCAACTGTGTGGTGGTATAGGTAAGCCGAGCTTGATATGCGGGATCGCCATTCCCTGCTATCCAGGTCATATCCTTCTAACTTTAAAGTTATTATCCCTGCTGACGTAAGAGCTGTTTTTTTAGATTCCTTGTTCGAGATGCCGAACAAGATATGATAGCGGGAGAGCGATTAAAGGCCTAGAATCTGTTCTCCTAGTTTGTACACATAAATCGATAAAGCGCCAGTACAACTTTAAATGCAAGAGGTATTACCTTTCGGCCCAGGCATTTACCGTGTCCCTACCGATTCAACCTACCAATAGAGTCTAGGTAGAAGAATATACATGGACGCACATCGACTGCATAAATACTACAACGGTCATTCCTGCGTTGCTGCGCGGGGTAAAATTCTCCACACGCACATCGGAACAGCGAACTCCATTTCCCCGCAATACTCCTACCAACCAACCTAAGAAATCCTGGTGAGTAACTGCCACTTGCTTAGTTAACTCGTTGTTAGATCAGCACCCACCATTCATAAGGGACTATATGCTTCCTACAATTCATTCACCACCAATATTTAAGCCTAGCACCACCAAGTACTTTATATTTCTTTTTTCGCCGAGTGTTAAGCGGGCTCAACCAAGGTTCGAACTACGAGTACCATTAGAGAGCTGAACTTCCGCATATTCATCACGGAAGCCCAGTTCTCCGGAGAAACTAGATGGGATATCGCATTTCTTTTTTCTAGACTTCATTGGCAAAGCACCACATCGACACCGGATACAGACCTTCCGACAGTCGCCTGACAGCCCCTACGCCGTACCACTGCAGGATAGGATAAATAAGAGAGCAAGCCTCTGCCCAGTCACCCCAACGATCCAAGTTTACCAGGTGTGAAGAGAAAATCGTTTACCTACCGTATATTCCGGTTCCCGCTAGCAGTGTGTCCAAGCCGTTCAACGCAAAACGTGGATACCCGATAGAGCTCTAGTTATTTGATGTATTTACCGTCCCGGGGTTTATATTGACCTGGTTGGCATCTCCAGACAGACTAATAGACCCTACGAGCCCTTGGTCGGTTATAAAACCACTGCTTGTAGTATTATGGCTAACCACGGCGAACTCCCACACGAAGTGGATATCATTATTGCGGGAGGTCAGTGCCCCCTCCAACAGCAATGTTAGGGAAACACTATGCTAACAAGATAATGATGCAATACAGGTGGAACCACAGGTTGTGTCGTAGCCGGCCGGCTTGCCAAGGCCGATCCCTCCTTAGAGATTATCGTCGTCGAAAGCGGCATCGGGACCAAAAACAATCCTACAGTTATTCACCCCGCCTTATTCCCGGTCAACCAGGCACCCGGTACAAAAACAGTTACCTTCTATGAGTCTCAGCCAAACGAGCATCTCGCCGGCAGGAAGGTCTCGGTGGTTGTAGGGGGTTGTTTGGGCGGTGGAAGCTCAGTCAACTATATGATGTACACGCGAGGACAAGCCATAGACTATGATGATTGGAACACAGAGGGCTGGAGTGCGAAGGACTTGGTACCGCTTTTAAGAAAGGTGAGTGGGCATTCAGGACGAAAGTGCTGCGTTTTTCAATGCTAATGTGTGTCTTTTGCACAGACGGAGAATTTCCACATTGAGCACCCCGACATCGACAAGTCTATCCACGGGTACGACGGGGAATTCAACGTATCGAGGGGGACATTCACAGCCAAAGCGTTCCAGGATGATATTGTAAATTCGGCCGCTTCTATGGGGATTATGGAGGTTGCTGACGCAAATAACCTCTCCGAAGCGAATGCCATTTGCGTGAGCTCCGAGTTTCCTATGCCGTGAAGATTATTCCTTTTCAATTAGCTTACATTGACCAAGCGCTGGCCGATGTGGATTGATTCCGAGACCGGCTTTAGGCAAGATGTCCCCCATCGGCTCATCTATCCCACCTTAGACGCAGGCAATACGAAGCTCAGCATCCTCACAGAGTCGAAAGTTGTGAGGGTTCTTTTTGACGACAACAAACGAGCCGTTGGCATTGAATATATGCCGGCTACCGGGGGTGACCCAATTGTTGTCAAGGCACGAAAACTTGTTGTGGTCTCTGCCGGCACATTCGGTTCCCCTTTGATCCTGCAAAGGTCTGGCATCGGGAATGGACAAAAGCTGTCGCCACTAGGTATCCCTATTGTTTCTACGGTAGATGGCGTGGGTGCCGAGTTCCGAGACCATAACCTCCTCATGTTCCCCTATCGCTCTAAATTAAAGCCCGAGGACACACTCGACGAGCTCCTCAGCGGCCGTCTCCCCCTCGAAGAAGCTATGAAATGCAAAGGGACCTCTCCATCGAAGTATATCCTCGGCTGGAACGCCGTAGATGCCGGTGTCAAGATGCGACCCTCACCAGAAGAAGTAAAAGCCCTAGGTCCTGCTTTCGAGGATCTCTGGAACCGCGACTACCGTGACTGCCCAAGTCGCCCAATGTCGTTGTTAGGCACTATCTGCGGTTTCGTGGGCGATCCTTCCAGCATCCCCCCGGGCCAGTACTTCTGCCTCGGCGCTTTCACCTTGTACCCATACTCCCTGGGATCCATCCACATCACAGGCTCCTCCGTGAGCGACCCCCCAGACTTCGACTGCGGATTTCTATCTAACCCCGCTGATATCCCGATGATGGTCTGGACATATAAGAAACAGCGCGAGCTGGTTCGCAGGATGGAGCTCTACGATGGCATTATCGAGGAGGCGCATCCGAAATTCCGAGAGGGGTCAAAGGCCTCGTATGCGTATGTTGATGGAAGAAAGACCCCTGGCGCGTGGGAAAATATCGAGTATGACAAGGATGACGATGAAGTTATTGTGCAATATATTCGCCAGACGTTGCTTTCATCCCTCCATTATATGGGTACATGCCCCATGAAGCCACTAGCAGACGATGGTGTTGTCGACAAACATCTCAATGTTTATGGAGTAAAGGGCTTGAAGGTCGCTGGTGAGTTTTTTTTTTTTTAATTTTTTTTTTACACTTTTTTCTTATACTATCTAGCCAGCCAGCCTTTTGCTTGCTTGCTTGCTTGCTTGCTTTACTTTGCTTGCTTGCTTGCTTTACTTTGCTTTGCTTTTTTTGCTTTTTACTTACCAACTAACTTATTATTATCATTACTCAAGATCTCTCTATTTGCCCCGGTAATATAGGCGGGAATACATATTCTACGGCTCTATTGGTCGGGGAGAAGGCTGCCTTGATTATCGCCGACGAACTGGGGATTAAGATGTGAGATGGGGTTAAGATGTGAGATGAGGATAAGAGAGGGGAGAAAAAGTAGCCTTTCTCTTTTTTTCTTTTTTTTTTTTGTGGATTTGGATTTTGGACTTGGATTCAGAGGGTGAGGAGGGTTTGGATTGATTTGGTCTTGAATTTTTTTTTTTTTTTTTTTGCTGGTGTCTTTTAAGAGAGAGTGTGTGAGAGAGTCTAAAGGGTGGGGGTAAGAGGGGTTAAGAGGGATAAGAGTTGGGGATTTGTTTTTTAAATGACCAAGTCGAGAAGGAATTATCTAAACTCATTTGATTTGTATGACGGGGGGTTTTTTTTTAAAAATCTTGAGGAGCAAACTTGCAATATGCAAAAAAAAAAAGGCCGGTATAAACTCCGATGCTATGCCATAGCAAATCTACGGATCGGGAAAAAGGAACCCGCAGAATATTATTATCAAGAAACCTTTGAGTCTCTGTCTTCTAGCCCCCTCAAAAACCCCACCACTCTCTCCACAAAGTCTGCCATTACTGCTTCTGGGACCCCGGTCAGCGAATGCGATGCCCCCTCCACAACCCCTGAACGCAGCTCATCCACCACACCTCCACCCTCCTTGACAGCCTCGATCCACTTCTGCACCAACGCTTCCCTATCCACATACCCAGGCACGAACTCGTCGAGACCGGAGTAGAGGATACAGAGGGGTGTGCTTGGGGGAATACGACCGAAAGTCTGTTGAAGTCGAGGGGTGGGGAGGTCGGAGGAGAAGAAGTCTTCAGTGGTGGTGTCGCCTCCAGCGGGGGATGCGAGGCTGTTCCACCGATCTGCAGAGCATGGAGCGGGGCCGAAGATGTTAGACGTGAGGTTGCTGGGGAGGATATCGGAGCCCCGGTTGCTGGAGATGAGGGCTTGAGCGGCAGCGAGACTCTGCTCGTAGGATTCCCTCCCGAGAATCGTCTGGATAGCTTCGCGGTCGCTCACGGGCGCCTGAAGCACCACGCCATCCACCGCCGAGCGAGCGTGCCGGGCCTCGCCGGTCAGGTATTCCATTGCATCCTGACACCCGGTCGAGTGGCCCATCAGCACGACTTTAGCACCACTGGGTTTGCGCGCACGGAAATAGGACACGCACAGCGCGAGCTCGTGCGCATCACGGGCTACAGACCCGGTGCCCCAGCCGGTGTAGGACGATGTGAGGAGGACTTCGACGAGCGTGTAGGAGAGCGGCGCGAGGTGCGGCCAAAGCGTTTGCGTATAGGGCACTGTCAGCAGGCCGTCGCCGAGGCCCGAGACGAAGAGGAGCGTGTTTCTCGGGGCGCATGGCGGTGGCTGGAGAGCGCTGAATTCAAAGGCCGCTAGCCCTGGTGCCTTGGTATGGAGGGTTAGTTGGTGGAATGCTGGAGGTGAGTGGGAACACGTGCATAGTGGTGTAGGATCCCGGGGTGGCTCTGCGGACTGAATGGCGCTTTGGGTGCATCATCATCATCGCTGCTGGACATGACTGACGCAGCGGCGACTGGATTGTTGTTGTTGCTATTGCTGTTGCTGTTGCTGTTGCTGGTGCTGTTGCTGTTGCTGTTGCCGCTGCTCGTGCAAGTTTCATGTGGGTTGAGTGAGGCCCGACCGACCACCGGAGAATAAAAAATCACCTGCCGCCAAGCGACGATCAGCGACCACACCAAAAAACCTTCTCCCAACCACCAAAAAAAACGCCGCATCGCCAACCACCCGCTATTTTGTTTTCCATTTTTTTTTCCTAGTTTCACGTTTCCATTTTCGAGCACCAGCCCCCTCTCTATTTTCTCCGTTCCCCAAACCACATAAAATGGGAGTCTGTTTCCTTTTTTTTTTTTTTTTTCTCTTCAATATCCCTCTATACACCATACCTACACACACAACGATAAATCTCATCTCTCCTCACAACAACAAACAACAAACATCCCACATCCTTTCATTCCTCACCTCCCTCTACAAAAATAATAAAAAAAATTTAAAAAAAAAAAAAAGAAAAAGGAATTATCTTTTCTTCTTCTTCTTCTTCTTCTTCTTTCCTTCCTTCCCCACAGAACAAATGCGCTTCCTCCTAATAATACTAGCGGCGGCGGCGGCGTTCACTACGGCCCTTCCGCACCCGCGAGAGAAACGCGCGCATTACTCTGTCGTGGATATCGATGGCGGGCTTACGATACCTTGCACAACGCCTCTAGCTACAACGACACCCTGCACAACAACCCCTCTAACCACAACGACGACAACACCATGCTCCACACCCACAACCACAACAACAATAACAACAACAACAACACCATGCACAACCCCGAGCTCCATGCCTTCTCTCCCCACCCCCGCCGCCGCTACCCACAGCACTCCAGGGGGCTTCTTCCCGTTCCCGTTCGCGTTCCCGTCGATCCCAAAACCAGCGCAACCCGAGCACATCACACTACTACCACCCATAGTAGTAGTACCCACGCCGATGGTCGAAATCACACCGGCAGCAGCCGAACCCACCACCGTGCCTCCTGTAATCGCCACGCCCGTGTACGACGACGGCATGTGGCACACGACGTATCCGTGGAATGGGACGCCGGCCGCGGAGGCAACGGAGGCAGCGGAGGCAACGCAGGCAGCGGAGGCAGCGGTTGTGGAGTAGATTGATTATATATCGTCGCGGGCTGGGGATAGAGTGGTGGATGGTGGACCAGGATAGGATAGGGAGAGGAGGGAGGGAGGGGGAGGAGGGGAACAGAATGAAACAGCAATACACACACACACACACACACGCGCGCGCGCGCGCATATATATATATATATGAGATATATGAGGGGGGGGGAGTGGGGGATATGGGAGAATTTTTTTTTTTATTATTTATTATTATATAGGATTAGGGGGGGGGGGGGGATGGAGTTTTTTTTTTTTTTTTTTTTTTTTGACTTATCCAAATAAAAATTTTGGTTTTTTTTTTTTTTTTTTTTTTTTTTTTTTTTTTTAAATTTTTTAAATATATAATAAAAAAA